>JAOBRD020357950.1:11061-27621 GCA_027575215.2 Hydrozoanthus sils
AAGGAAAAGAGCAAAGTTATTGTGTTTTCGTTGCTATGCGCGGTTGTATAAATGAACCACTGAATTCTACCGTGAATCTAACAAAGTTATCGACGCCAAGCAGGCTTCTGAAAGAACGAAGACTGTGGTTTGAACAGCGAACACGAAAATAAAAAATGAAACAGATCACTCTCTTTATAACTCAAATACTGTTTTCATTTACAGGTGCGGAAACTTCAAAAGTCCCAATTAATACAATAAAATTCTTTGAAAATTCCGTCAAATTGTCGAAAGTGGAATGCTGACAAGTCGTTTAAGCCGATAAGTATAATCGACTAGTCATTCTAAACAAATGGTCGAAAACGGCCGGCAGTGATGAATGCCTCCAAGTCTAATGAAAACTTCTGACTTGCCTGGAAGTCGAGACAGCTTGTGTCAAGAGGAAGACGAAAGTTATGAAACTCTAAAAATACAATAGTTACAAACACCCTAAAAAATGCGAATTTCTTATTTCTCAAATGAAATGTTACTAAATGTTGTCATGAAACAAATGATGAAAGCACCAAATCGTTGCTAAAACCCACCCCCTTAAGATAATCCAGTTCAGAGAAGCTTCCAAAGGTTTTCGTATATCTTGTCATTGTCACGACTCCGAATGAATGAAACTACAAACGAAAATGTGATTTCTTTTGTTCGCCAACCACTCTATTGTAGGAGAACAGTAAACAGCATAACAGCTTTCTCCGCGAAACTTATTCAACAGCACGTCTTAACATGACAACAGCTTTGCCCATCTGAACCGCAACACTCATCTGTTGTTGGTAAGTGTTATTCAAGTTGGTGATTGTAAACTGCACAAGACGATTAAACCCTCATCATTATTCAAAAGCCGTCAACACTGAAGCATAAGTCGCATCGAGCTTTCTCGTCGTTTCCAATCAAAATGGCTGCTTGAACTCTACACACAAGCAAGAAAGGGCCAATAGTATCAACACGATTCCCTTGTAAATCAATGGCTGATCACCTGATGGGGTTCAAAAAGGAAAAGCTAAAGAAAAACTGTAAATCATTTACACTTACTTGTAAGCAAACAAACGTCAACGAGAGTGTTCAAAGAAAGTGGCTTTCAACTTAAGCGACAGATCAACGCATCAACTGCCGGTTCTCGTTGCTTTCAGACACTGGCAACAGTTATTTCTTTTAGCAAAGTTAAAAGGTCAAGCTTAAACATAATATATTCCATTCAATTGACGACCACGCTTTTTGGGTGTGTAAATCTCGGTATTAGTGTCAAGCAGCTTAAGTTTTGGCGGAATTCAATCTAATTTAGTTTCATCCGAACACGAAAGCATCGGTGGGTTTCATTCCCAACTATACTTTGTGTAACGGGTATCAAAGTTTGATGACAATGACAGAACGAAGTTAAAATTCTATCTATTAGAAATGAGTAATATAATAACTGATGTCTGTTCAGTTTTTGACGACAACTCGTGAAATATAAACGCGATTTTCGTCAGTTTTCTCAAGACTTTTATAAAAGCTCATTTGCTGGTGAGCAAGTTAAATATACCAGGTGATTATATATTTACTCGGCAGGGCACAGACGTCGAGAATAACTCTGAACGCGCTTGAAGGCTTGATTAAAAGCTTTCTTTAACTGATGGTTAAAGAGTTTTAAACGATCATAAAATATCATTTTCAATGATAATTTGCCGTCTTGTTGACTGAAAAACAAATACGTTCACTTCTTGACAAAATCCTGGAATTATCTAAAACACGCCAAAACATAGCCAGTTAATCTTAACGACATCGAAGATAATTAGTACAGAAACCAACATTTGGTGAATCTTGAGAGCAGCTTCTAAACAACAATGTAGATCAGCGGTAAGATGAAAGGGGCCTTTACAGTCTGACACTAACAGTGAATGATAATTTCTAATAAACTAAATAAAAAACTAAATAAAGTACAATCAGGGTCGACAAAAATTAGTTTGTTTATAAAAGTGTGAAATGATACTAGATTTAATCTCTCGAACATAGGAAATCACCGAACATTAATTTGCAAAAAAATAAACTTAGAAATTAATGAATTTCTTGAAAACAAAGTAGTAAACAGAAATGTGACATCGCGTTAAACAGTTTATTATGGAACCTGTCATTACGCTTTATACTTGGAGAATTGGTTCCTGATGAAATACATATTTCAATACATTCGCACTTTTTCCTGCCCATAAACGACGTATAATTTACCATCGATCTTGGTAATTCTTAATATGACCAAAATGGCTTTTATTTCCTCTTTAACTCTTGTTCAGATATTCCAGTTTATTTCACCTTTAAAAATCTAAATAAACCGGTCAAACTTTTGAACTTTTGGTGAAAAAAAAATCCATTTCAACTTATTTGTCACAATTCACTTCAGTTAGCCTTTAATTAAGATTCGACATGATAAATTTAAAAAAATGTATCAATAGATGGGCTTCACAACGACTGACACCCAAACTGAACCAAATATTTTAAAAAATCTCATTGGTTTTTTGATTTATGATACAGCGCTAAACTTATCTACTTATCGAATGATACCATTTTAGAAGTTATTTGGGATTGTGGTTGATCTGGCACATTACTCCTTATCACCGAATAAATCAAGTTCCTTGAACTATCGAGGAACGGATGCGTCCATGTTTACTGAAAACGCACGATGCTATTGGTCAGCCTGGTCGATCACGTGATCCACCATCTAATGCCGGCCTGTGTCGGTAGGGATATAAATGCACTTTCTAACAACGGGTTCGATTGTTTGTTTTGAACTTTGGACGAGGATTTGTACTAGCGCACGTCCATAGCCACCATTTTGTTGAGAAAATTGAGTACAAAAGAAAGGGCTGGAAATTTATAGTAATTGTCCTTAAGTTTCACATGTGCCCTTTTAAACAAATTTCTTTTAATCCAGTAAAACTTCGTCTTCATTTTTTTGTTTTCCTTTCTTAGCATTTTTGTTTGTTACTGTCGGTTTTATGTAAGAAAAAAGACTGACATTTTAGACAATTGTATCTCAGACACTTGCTATATTTAGTTTTGTAGTAGCCCGCCACCCATTTCCTCTAACTCTTCAAACTTTATTACTTATTCCTGAAATTACGTGAAAATGACCATCTCCTGTCTATCATCCTTGCAATTCTAAGAGTAATTTTTGTTAGAAATTGATACATTTTATTTATGCTGGCAAATATTGGGTAACTTTTCGTACTGGGACAGTTTTCGGGCTCGGCCCTGTATGGCTCGAAAGGGTCGGAGGTCAGGAAAACTGCTGAAAATTTCGCGGTATCCAAATGTTGATATTCCATTCTTCTCTTTCAGCAAATTTTCTTTTTATGCTGAGCATATAACAAATGAGAAATGCGACTTGCCACCAACTTTGCTCCTACACAAAGCGGCCATATTGGTGTCCTACACAAAAGAAAAAATTAAATTTCTCTTGTTCAAGGATACCGACACGGCCGCTATGACGTCAGGTGAAAACCGGCAAAATCGTAATTCTTGATAACTATGTTTAGTGATATAGAGCCCAGTGGCCCATCAGGCCAACAACTATCTGTAATTTCGGCAGAGTTTAGCGGTTGAGAGTCTTTGACTCCCCCAGCTAGGACAGGACACTAATCCATCGCAGATTAGCCCCCAGCAGAAGTTGGCATTCATTTAAATGGGAAATTCTTCGCTTATATTTTTCGGATTTTTTATCATCGTGAAAAATCCATTAATGTCCCAAATCTGCATTAAAACTGAAAGAAAAATTCCGCAAAACACTGTCGAGTGTACCATCTTATCTGAGAACGGAAACGTCAAAAAGATTGTCACAAAACGATCTTCAGGTGTAGAGTATCACGCGATTCACGTGCAAATGTACGAGATCTACGTTTAACGTTTTGCGTTTTCGAAAGCAACTTAGATGTGGTGAACAACAAGATGCACTGTTCCGAATAAAAAGAACAGTATACCTCGTGTTCAGAGTAAAAAGGCGGCGGAGTACAGTCAGAATTCTCCCCACAGAGTGGTAGGGCGGCGTTGCACCACTCTGACTTTACTCCTGTACTGCTCTGCTCTTTTCTTCGAAAAAAATGAGACAGAAAACAACCTTTATTGAAACTTTCTCAAGAAACAAATTGAAACTGATGGTTTTTCTTTGATCGAACAATGCCATAAGCGATTCGATAATTGTCTTTTGCAGTCAAACTCTAAAATGACTCCAGTATCAGCAGGAATAAATTCTGTAACAAGGGAAGAGCAGTCAAAGTAAAAGTTTTGAAGACATTTCTAAGACAGAGCCTTCGCTCTGGTACCTCTGAGCTCTGGGGAGAACTCTGACAGTTGTACTGTGTTCATTACGAAAAGCTAGAGTGCAGTGTGTTTCGTGTCTTACCTCCAGGAGGGACTGAAAAGAATGGTCTTCAAACAAGTGTTCTAGGAAAGAAATATCTTCTTCGTTTGCTCCAGCAAGCATTTGAATCTCTTCCAACGAGTCAAGCAGTTGTCCAACGGCTCCTATCAGATTCGAACAATATTTTCAGAAGGAAAACATAGTGCATGTTTCAGGGTTAAAGTCAATTTTTTAAGAGCGTGGCTAAAAAAAGCCCTCATTAAAGAAAAGCGATGGCTAACCTTGTTGCTCGGTACGCTGAAGGCATTGCAACCTTCAATGCTCATTTACGGAAGTTCTAATCTCTCTATAACCTTACAGTTCTCAAACCTGCTTGCAAAATGGCCAAAATTTATGCAATCTCCGGAAATATCATATTGGCAATTTGTGGTGAAAAGAGGTGATTGACAGACAGGGTTTTAAAAGTTACCTCTATCCCATTCTCTCTACTGACCCCTTAAGTCCTTCACTCCCTCTTTCCTGCTAACCTCCCTTCTTTTCCCTCTCCTTTCCCACTCCCCTCTCTCTTCTCTTCCTTCCCCCTCCCCTGCTTTTCCCTTTCACTAACTCTCTTCTTCCTTTCTTTTCTCATCTCCACTTTTCCTTTCTTTCCTCTTCTCCCTCTTCCTTTCCCATCTTCCTTCTTCTCCCCTTCCCTCCCTTTCCCTTTCCCTTTCCCTTTCCCATTCTACTTCTTCTCTCCCTCCCTCTCCCCCTCCCCTCCCTCCTTTTCCCTCTCATTTTCCCAAAACCCTCCCCCCCTCCCTTCTTCCCCTCCTTGCTCCTCCCCCATTCTCCCTCCCCGCGGATATATGATACGTCTATAACGGTTCTGACTGTTTAAAGATGTACTGTGACTTACCTGTTGCTGTGAGGTCATCACCTTCGATTTCAAATACTTCATCATCCTGGAAAGAAGTAATTATCATTACATTGTTCGCTAAAATATCAATCTATTTTCACTAATTATTAACTCGATGGGCTGTTTTTCTTAGCGCGGTAAACTAACAGGGCACGGCGTTGCCGCTATTTTGGGTCTCGTTACGCCGTCCCTTGTGAGTTTTCCGTGCTAAAAAACGCCTGCTAGTCTGGATGATAAGTTATACAATGTTCCATTAACTTTCAGGAGAACACAGAGCCAGCCAGCAAGTTATAAGCGCTGTGTATAACTTCATGGATGGCGAGGCCAAATAACGATATTCATACAAACCTGAGCTCCAATAACTTCGCCGTTCGTCATACCTGTATTGGAAGAAAATAGACCATGTTTAGTTAAGTCTGTGAATATGTGGCTTCAATGGTTATAATAACGTCGAATTTTGCTCTCGAAAAAGATTTATAGTTGTACAAACTGAGACTTCTTTTCAACGCATATTTCGTAATAAAAATATAAGCAGAAATGTAACAACTAATTGCATTCAAAGAGGAGGGCAACATTGACGACGAAAGCTTGAAAACCCCACGTATGACCAGTTTGATTTCTCTTTTGTCCGAGTTACGCTTTGTGAACAGAAAAAGATCCAAGTTTCCGTCTTAAAGATAAAAGAAGATTGTGGAAATCAGTTTCTGTAAGTCGTTCTTGTAGTCTAAAATTGAGCTTTTCACGTAACGCCGTGCAGGTCGACAGCACGGTGCACTTTAACGTGCTGCTATTTTATTCACTATTCATTCCATTGTTCTCCACCGTCCGCGTCGCTTAACCCTGTCAGTTCCAGTCAGTTATCAACACCTAACTTCACCTTACATAACACAAACAAAATAAAACATTGGGTAATGAGAAAATAAAATCTGATCACACAAAGCGAACTATTGAAGATGAAAAGTAAAATTCTCCCAAACTTAAACAACGAATGGTTCAGACTCTAGTTGGGAGAATTTACCAATAAAGATAAGACTGAAAGGGGTTAAGGTCCCTTAATTAACTCTTTTTAAACGTATTTATGGTCGGAATTATCTTATTTTATTAAATTGGCTACTATTCTGATTTTACACGCATCCAATCCGTCCTACTCGCTTGACCGTTGGCGAGTCTAACTGGAAACCTTACAGCACAGCCTGTCATACAGCCCGTGATAAAATATTGTTTTTGTGTTGGTTTGATTTGCATTAAAAGACTTTGACTCGAGGAGTCACGTGAGAACAGCCGCAATAGGACTCGAGGTCCCCTTCGAGGTCTGCCACTCGGGACCAACCGCTTAACATCTTTATCCTAGAGAAGAAGCAATGGGCTAACCGTTTGTATATGTTAGAGCAAAGGCGGCACCTTCTCCTCAGTTACTTTATATAAGACCTTGAGTTAAGGTCCGGCACCGGGAATTGAACCCGGGCCCAGGCCTCCCGCACAACAGTCTGGCGAATTACCAACTGGGTTAACCAGGCGGTGGTTATCGAATAGGTTTGGCCGTCATTTTATATAAATGTCGGCGAAAGCATTCGGCAACCCGTCTAAACACACATACTGGATTACAACCCTCATGTGCTTGAGAGAAATGCCGTTCGTTTCAGAAAGTGTCATATTTCTTTAACTGAGTGTTGAGAACGAAAACGCGGTAAAACATTGTTTTAGTTGTTTTTTCTATTCTCTTTTTTCTAATTTGTGCAATGTTGCCCTTTTTTAGAAATATAATTGTTTAAACGAAGAGTGTTTCTACAATAAAACACTTGTTCTGAACATATCACAATCAAGTTGCCAATAAAAGTTGAAATGTATCAATGGTATTAAATATTTTTAAAAAGAAGAAAAACGCCGTTTACTTCATTAAAATACCTCTTTTGGTTGCTGAGATATTTAGGTTTTTCAAATATGGAAATTACCAAAGTTTTGACGTCATAGTCGGGAATCCAACGGGAAAAATTACAAAATAATAATTACTTTTTGAAATATCAGATCAATGATTCTGAAACTTTGAACAATTGTTTAACTACAACACAAACACATTTAATAGAGATAACAGTTGTTTTGTATTTTATCCCATTGGGTTCCTCCTTATTACGGCACAACAATTGGTAATTTGCATATTTGGAAAACCTTGATATCTCAGAAACCAAAAGAATTATTTTAATGAAATAAAATTTTTGTAAGAACTTTTCTTCTTTTTTAAAAAACCTTTGTAGCAGACTGAGTTACATGATTCCGATATATACAAGTTTTTACAAACGATTTCGAGAAACACTGTCGAACACCTGATGACAATATTTGTCGAAAATGTTTGTATAAACCAGTTTAAACTAGAATATTATGTACCAACAATACAATTTAACACTTATTATGTGCGATATACATTGTAGTTCAACCAAAAAGGAGCCTCGATTTTAGTTCAAAGTTTACAGGAAGCAAGGTTATTTTGTTTAAACAGGTTTTACGGTAACTGCTAGCAAGAGAGTGATCCTATCAGTAAAGATCAGCGGGCGCTCGTCTTTCACAATTTCTTATGAAACCCATAATGCCGATAAATACGAAAAATGAAAGAATGTCCGCAAGATTTAAACAGCTAAACATCAACAATTTTCATTCCTCACTTTCCCACGACCAAACTCCCAGCTGACCCTGTAGCTCAGTTGGTTAGAGCGACGTTGATCTGTTTCGTAGGTCGTGGGTTTGAATCCCACCGAGGTCAGAGTTTTTTTCTCTTTCCTTTGTATGGGTTTATGGGGTTCCTGTTGATGCTGTAGATTGGCGTAATTCGGATTATTGCCCGTTTCCAGTGGCAAGACCTCACTCGAATCTATATGTTGCATTTATACATAAGCCACTCAAGGACAGAACACTATTTAGTTATTCCATTAACTTCCATTTAGAGGTTGGTGCAGCAGTTTTGAACAGAGGTTTCGACAAGACCTGGCACGCGACAAGCCGTGACTGGTTCAAACATTTTTTATTTAAAATGAAGCCCAGCTGCGCTTTATAAACTAAACCCTGAGCGTACAGTTCACATTTCAGATCGAATCGTGGTTACTTCAAGCCGCGTATCTAAACTTTTTCGCAGCCTAAAAATGTGAACACAACTAGGTGTTTATAAATCAACACGTTATCATAACGAAACAGAACCCGACGCTCTCCCGAAAGACGTTCTCAGCACTGAAAGACAACTATCTTGTTCGGCTGAGAAAACTTTCCTTACTAGCTTCTTGTAGAATATAAATCGATATTAATCTTTATCCTGCTAAATTTTTAAAATCCTAAGTCATAAAACCTCGACAAAATTACAAACTTTAAAATTTGTTGAAGCAATGGACATTTGCTACGACAAAGAAAATGAATGGTCGCTTTGTAGGTTTTCAAGCAGTGGGTTTAAAGATAGAACAATTTTAGTTCATGTGAAACCGTTTTTAGCGGAACAAGGGTCACCATCCTTACGATTTCTGGCGTTTAATCTGTGTACAAAGGTCTTTGACCAAAATGTAGCGCTCTAAACATACCATAATTTCACAACACTAACCTCCAAACTTTCTACTTGCAACTGCGGCCAGAACTGCTCCCTGCAAATCGATTAGAAACTCTACTTATTAGACAAAACATGGACAACGGGAAGTTACATTTACCACAAGAGAGTACAGTCGACTCACTGGAGGAAGATTATGCGAACACCGTAATCTCTGGGCAAGATTGAAGGATTAATATTTGTCAGCAATACCCGAAAACATTGCTGTAACAGGAAGTTTAACTGTACAAGTTTTTATATTGCTGCTTAACTCAAACGCTCATTTAGTATAATGTTCTAGCAACCGAATTTGCATAATATATTTAAGTCCAACAAAGCAGTTAGTCATTCTTTTTAAAAACTCAGCCAAAACATCGTGTAGTGCACGTGACTGTCAAAACTCTCAAACGTAAAGCGCCGGTAACAAAAAGAATTATAATCAAGCTTTCATTCTTTAAACGTCAAAACTGGATATTGCGCCACCAGGTGCCTGCATACGATAGCGAGAGAAACAGAACTCGTGCGACTGTCTATAAAAATGAGTATATCTACGACCAGACGCTCTTGACCCCATTCTTAATACAGGTGTTAATTTTCTCAATAAAATCATCAAAACCTTATTGTAATTTCGTATGATAACGAAAGCTTAAGTCAATACTGCCAAAAAATGTCACGCGATTGTAAATTGTCTGAAACACCTGATGTTTTGCCGAAACTGCGAACAACTTCCCTTTCTTTCCAAACAAAGGAAAGTAAATCAGTTAGTTAGCTTGTTCTACTTAAAACTTCAGCTTTTTATAAGGTTTGAGTACCGTAAACAACGAATAGACAAGGGTTGAGTGATAAACAACGGTCATAAAACAAGGATTTGGTGACGAACAGGAAGGGACTGTTTCCAAAACACTTAAAAAAAGGTTTATAAAAAATGTTATGCAACTTGTTGACAAGTAATTCCACCGCCTAATGTGTACGGAAGAAAAGAAGCCGTCGAAATCCAGAAAACATTTCCTGGTCTATTCTTATGCATTGTTATAAGCTTTCGTTTCCTCATTCATAGAAACAAAAATGGAAAGCTGCCAAGAGCAATCACGTCAACTTTGTAAACCTTGCGGCTTTCTTTCTCTTTTCTTTTCTTGAATATATAACTGGACGACAAGAAATCGAATGTAGTTTACCGAAAGTTATTATTTTAGTTACTGTTGATTTCGATTTTGCGCACAGACACCGGTCCATCTTCAACCATTAAATAATAATTTTAAATTTCCCCTTAATGCCATTTATTTTCAGGGGCCTGAGTAAAACTATATTAAGTGCTAATTTCACGCCTTCCAGCAAAAAAAAAATTGGAATAATCTTTAGCCTTTTTTAACAGGAAAACTTACAACAAATTAGCATCTCACAACAGCTTTCATGCAGGTAGATTTTTTACTGGCTAACGGCTTAAAATATGCTGACCTTGTCTCGTAGAAGGTACATAGTTGTGCTTCCAAACTGAACAAAAAACACAGAGTTAACGCAACAAACCTTAAGCTTGCGTCGGGCATTGAACTTCTTCATTTCATCCACCGATTCTTGAAGATGAAGCTTTCGCGGTACTTCCCTCGTCTGTAATAAAACCAATCACAAAGAGACAGTGATCTTCACATACAGAAAGTGTGATTTGAACCACGGTTTTCGACCTCTTCGAGCTCGAGATCACGGGGAACTTAACTGTTGGGTGTTATAAAACGCAAGAAAACCAACGCCAATGCGGTCAAGTAAGTTAGAATTTCTACAAAAAAAATTAAAACTATTGTTGAAATAAGTATTTAATAGTTTTTTTAAATACAGATGAAAATAATGGCCTGTTAAGTTGTGTATTACTAAATTTTAAAAAATGTTAACAAAATGTCCGGTTTCTTAAAGACATCAAACCCCACAAAACAACAGTTTACTTACAGGGTGAAAATTGTTTGAAGAAGCAGAGAACAAATGCACTGCTAAACAAACAAAACGAAGTAGATAATTCTATCTCAGCCTTAAGCCATACTGCTTAATATGAAGGACGTCGAAAACGAAATTAAAGTCTATCGTGACAAAAAAAGAAACGGCTGTTTCGTTTCGACACACTTATTTTCATAATGCTCCACACTTGTTTTATGATAATTAAATATGACACGTACTTTCCTTTTATACCATTTCTGTTTCTGTCAAATCGGTGTCAAACAACAAACATGCAGCTGTCATTTTTTATCGAAAAGTTCAAAAACAACTTTTGCTTACTGCCGTCAAAGACAATGGGTCGAAAAAAGCTTTGTTAAATTTTAACACGAACGTGTGATTATGAGTTTGAGGCGGGATGTTCTTAATCCTCCCAGCTAGTATTGCAATATCTATCTTCTCCTTACATAACAACTAGAAATTAAGTCATTTGGTATTGAAAAATTGGTAATTAATCAAATAAGGTGAACTAGTGGAGATGAAAAGTGAAATCCTCCCAAACTGATTACATGAAAAGTATACCTCCGGTTTAGGAGAATTTATTAATACAACATTTGTCATATCTTTGGGGCTGACAGGGTTAAATGTTGGGAGGATTTCAGCGTTAAATGTTTTGAAGTTGTTTTTATTCTCTGCGTGTGTTGAAGTTCTTGGTACCACATGAATAACTGTAGTAAACTGGGAACTGCTCTCCCGTGATAATAGTACAACAATCTGATGTTTTATTCAAACTATATACAAGTACCATACCATCGGTTGCCTTTATATAATATAGTTTTGATTTGAACATGTCGCACCAGCACGAGTTATTCTACGTATCTATAAATGTACCAATACATGCAAGCTAATATGAAACTAAGGACTAACGGAAGAAGACGGGCTTCATACAAGCACAGTTTTGGATAAGTTTTTCAGTTCAATGACAATGAAAACTGTTTACAAAAAAAATGCTTCTACAGTTTATCAAATCACAGATTGAATTATCCAATCAGAAAGTAGCACGAACAGCTTCAAAGTATATTTTAATGCTGACGAAGATCTAGCAAAGCCCACGCGAAACGTTTCGGTAAAAATCTGCTGTAATTTTTTATTAACATAAGTTTTGATTATCAAATTTGGACAGAAGGAACAGTTTTACATTCACTGCAATCCTCTTATGTTCAGTCTAGTCGTGAACCCTAAACGATGGGTTTAATGAATAAAAATAAATATAATTTATTTATACCAATAAAAACAAAAGTAATTTATTTAAATACTAATAAAACAAATATAGTTTAACAATTTAATAAGAAGGAGGCACCAAAAATATAAAAACAACAATAATATCGCATTTTAGAATTTGTGTTTTATCGAATGCAAACGCACTGAGGCGTTCAAATCGCATGCTAAGAACTATTACTTTTATTATTATTAGTAGTAGTAGTAGCAGCAGTATTATCATTATTACTTTAACTATTATCATTATTTTTCTTACTCTTATGCTATTCTTATTCAAACTATTATTCCTGTTCTTATTAATATCATTATCATTGTTATTATTATCGTTCTTCTTCTTATTATTATTATTACAATTATCTTTACTTTTACTTTTATTATCATTAAAACAGCATCCGAGAAACAAACAGACTGTGAAAAAGTCAGCTAACGTCTAGTCACTGAGTTTACTGTGTATGGAGTCCCTGAAGACTTACCCTTAACCATGGGTGGAGGAGGGCATCTTTTGCTGTGACCCTTTCATCCTGGTCAGGTTCAAGCATCATTTTCACAAGATCTTTAGCAGGTTCAGAGACTCCTTCCCACTGCCTTGGACGCATCTGTTAAGTTATTTTAAAGCATTTTAAGTTTCACCTCAACTTGTTTTCTATGTAATAATTAGACTATTGGTTTAAAACAGGCGAAGGACGAACACACTCTTGCTCAGATAATAAGTTTCAATGTGCTAGAAATATACATGTATACATGTGCAAAGGTTCAAAAACTTCTGTTAAAGTTGTTAAGCACTATATCAGTTTATTTCTAAAAATCATAATTGCAGTCATAATACAGATAATCCTGAAAAGAGACGTACTCTTTGAAAATACCTCAAATTATCGTCTACAAAAAGTTGTAATGTAACTACTTTGTAATTTCATTTCATACATTAATTTGGGCATATAGTTGTAGAATAAAATAAGTACAAGAAGCCATTCCATTTTTGTAACCAAACTGATATTTCGGCTGTCAGATCATTTTCTGAAAATGGCTGTTGGATGACAGCCAAAATACTTTGGTTATAAAATTCATATGGAATGACTTCTTGTACTGACTTTCATTCTAATTTCATTTCAATGGTAATCAACACTACACTTATGTTTGTTTAGTTACATACCCAGTAGTTCAAAAATGGTTGGTGCACCTTTTCTCTTTCACTACAACAGGAGAGCCTTCAATACTTGTAATCACTATCACATTCATCAAAGTCATTATGGATAACAATGCCACTGTTATCAAAAGGGGAGGGGCTGACATGGGCACCCAAGGACCCCTCTGGCTGCACCCCTGTGTTTTGGCAGCATACTATTATCGTTTATCAAAGAAAGTCTGAACATCCCCTGATTAGGGATAGCAGTTTGCAGACAAAGTGGCACAGTCAAATTGGCATGAGATGGTTGTCATGAATAATTCTTGTATTAATATTATTTCATCCACCATGAACAAACGTTTTTGATTTATTCACTTCTAGTTAATCAAACAAGGAGATACAACTCATAACTTGCTTACAGAAAGTTCGCCTTTCTTTATCGACTCATACACCTTGTCCCCAGTCCCATGAAAGGGCAATGTTCCACTGAGAAGAACAAAAAGGATCACTCCTGCAAACATACGACACATATATCTTAATAACTTTGTTTGCTTGGTCTGTCCAGGAAAATATTTACCCGAAGTCTTTCACAGTACAGGTCTACTGAGCAGGAAAACATTTTCCTGGACAGACTGAGCAAATGGGGTTATTAAGATATTATTAAATAGAATAAATTGTTATCTCTGTGCAACTGTATTAGTGAGAAATCAGTCAAAGAACTTCCTGGTCCTGTATGGGAAGTCATTGGACCAGCCAATCATACTATAATTGATGCAGAGAAACACTCCCATATTTTGTCCATGTTACTTGATCATAGAATACACTTGGATTACAATTAAGGGAAACCATATTATTCTACTACATTGTGTATGCGGGAATTATATGGTATGCATTTGCCCATATTTTGCCTATGTTACCGTAAGAAAGATTTGTGTTTGAAGAATATGGGAATTATATGCCCATTATTTGCCCATATTACAATAAGGATCATTTGTGTTTGAAAAATGTGAGAATTATATGGTTAATTGTTTTCCCATATATATTTTCCATATTTCTTTCATTGGAGTTAACCAATCCCATATAAAGCCCATACATATTTCATGATTGAGAAGAAGCTGTTTTTAGCATCCATATATTACCCATATATAAGTTGCAATGACCAATATAATTTATGTTCCATATATGAACCACCTTATATCCACATTTTTCCCATATAATTTATTTGGTAAGGGGTTACTGGCCCTAGGAATTTGACTTGCAATGTAGTAGTTTGTTTTGATTCCTTGCAACCAGCTTGCCTCTTTTTGTGCATCAATTCTTGAAGCCCAAACCCAACTATGACCACACTAATAATAATAATAATAATAATAATAATAATAATAATAATAAAAATAAAAATAATAATAATAATAATAATAATAATAATGTGTAGCATTTATATAGCACCTTTTCTATAGGTAGATGCTCAAAGGCACTTAATAATGATTTACAGTTGACTCTGGTATTGAGGGACTATGACAGTCCGCTATACACGGCTCACAATTATATCCATAAGAGTTGCCCTCAGTTAGTAGAAGAGACAAACCACGACACCAGGATCACCCACTCTTTGTCGACAAGTGTTGTGGGTTATTTGAAGTCCCCCGATAGGAGATCAAGAGACTGGTCCTACGGTTTGATGCCCTAATCTGAGAAGATGCGAAGGTCTAACCGTTTGCAGATGTCAGGTCAAAGGCAGCATCTTCTCTTCAGTTGTTTTAAGATCCCGAGTGAAGGTCCGGCACCGGGAATCGAACCTGGTCCTCCCGCACGACAGACTGGCACCTTACCAACTGGGCTAACCAGGCAGCTGTTGTCATGTCTACTCTCGGTTCCTTACTCTCCAACACTTATCAATTGCTTTACTTTCTGTTTGTGTTTCTTCTACCATGATTTTGGTCTCTTTTTTCAGTCCATTGTTAGTCATCACTATTGAACTTGTTAGTAATCACTGATAATGTTTAGATGGTAAGAGTAAAATATATCTGTGAACTACAAAGCATTGAAATAAAATATATTTGGAGTGTTTAAGGCTATCCAATTAATAAAAATATAGGGGAAAAACACTCACCGCATCCCCACATATCAGCTGGTTTGCCATAAGGTTCCCTCTTCACGACCTCTGGAGACATGAAATGAGGAGTCCCTATTCTGCCTGTGAAATAACAGAACTTCTTTAGTTTATAATGTACATATAGACACTAGCAATAGTAGCAGCAGTAGTAGGGATTCCTGTTAAGTTTGACAATTGGGGGGGGGGTCCCCCAAGTAGAGGTGGCATGCCTCCTCTATCGTTGCTATTCAGCCTGCTCTTCAGAGAAGGTTTTTCAGAGTACAACAATTTTTCCTCTTTTGTCTTAGCCAGTGTGCAGAAGCCAGTCTCTGCTTGGCCAATTTAATGGCTATTACCACGTCTGCAAATCAAAGAACATATCTGTGTTCTGTAATTGAAGGGTCTAGTGCAAAAATGACGTGACTTTTGACGAAGTTGTCAACTCTCCTAATATTATCCCTATTATCTTTTCATAACTCTTGCGAGAATTTAGCATATCATATAAAGTCACTTACTTTGTTTTTGCACTAGATCCTTCAATTATGCAGAGTTCAGGTTTACTTAATGTATACTTCGGTAATTTGAAATACCTGATATAAAGCTCGCTGGGTTCAGTGATTTTTAAGTTGTCTTCTAAGTGTGACAGAAAAGAAAGCTGTTCAAAACTGCTTACTGGCAGTTTGTCGTTCCAAGTCAAATGCTCAAATTTTGACTATAGGTGTCAAACTGTAAACAAAGTTTTAAATGAAAAAAGATGACAGATTGGCTTTTCACAAAAGAATGCAAATAATAAATTCAAAACAACTGTTCAAAGCATTTGCTGCCCGAACTTGATTTGAAACGATTCTCAATTTTTGAAAGAAAGATAGTCTCAAAAAGCTTCAATGCCACAACAACTTGATGAATGCCATAGCTCTATCTATGTCACAGAGCAGCATCAATGGCGCTGCTTCATAGACAGTTATTATAAAAATTAAGCAGCTATGCATAGACTACTTTTGTCCCTAACATAATAAATTCATTGCTTCCTTGTGAATTAAGAGGAAAACACCTCACTGATTGTTTTTCAATAATCAAACCAACACATGAATTATACCTAAAATTAGCAAACTCTGAACACTGAAGAATCAGTGCTCCAAAAACGTTTATTGTTTCATTTAGTACTTGAACTAGCTTGAAAAACAACCCAATTAACACGAATTCTCATAGTCAAACTGTATTATTTTATCAATGACAAGCTAAATCCTTTGTTGAGTCTAAGGGGCCCACTAGGCTGACATTTATCTCTGGTTTCCATTGAGTTAAGCTGATTTTGAGAGTGTTTGACTCC
>JAOBRD020357951.1:0-20439 GCA_027575215.2 Hydrozoanthus sils
AGGGCCGTAGGAAATGAAATCCAAAAAACATGTAATAGACAAAATTTTAGTGTCCCACCCCAGCAACAGCTGAAAATTTATATGACCCATCCCCTCACTCAACTTCGAGAATTGCATTTTCATCACTTTTTTTCCCTTTTTATCTGTAGTCATAGAGTATCATGCACAACATCAAAAGAGTACACGAATCTAAGTCGGCAAAAATGGTCACTACTTTGACACATGTTTAATACAGTTACAGCCAGATGCAGTCTTAAGGTTCAAAAAAATATTGATTTATTTTGTGTGTGTGTGTATATATATACATATATTTATATACAAAACACATTTCACTGTCAATGTCAACATGCACGTTTGCCCCTACTTTCTGAACTAATGCTGAAAGTTGCAGATCTGCTGTGACAGCAATTGATGAGAGTGGTGACAGTGATTTCAATGACAGCAGCGAAGATCATAAAAGTGACAATAATGATAATGAAAGTTATGACAGTGATGGCAATGGCAGTGATAATCATGAAAGTTGTTACAGTGATGTTAGTGGCAATAACAGTGGAACTGACAACAATGGACTAATATGACTGAGCAAGGGGCACAGTTATTGGCTTCATACATGGACATTAATTGCATGGAGAGTGGTTGACAGTACAATATAAAGAATATTTTTATTTTTGTGTTCTGTTTTAAGACTAATTTTTTATTTATCCGTTCTGTTTTCAAAAAGTTCTATTATTTTAGCAAAATAATATTCAGTGATCAACAAGACTGGTTTATATTTAAAAGTGGCAAAAATCAATTGGATTTGTACAAAATAATTTTATGTGGTATTCAAAAAAGAACTGAATATATTGTACACCTTTTTTTGAAAAAATGATAACTTCTATTTTGTTGATTTCAGGAAGGTTTGTATTTAGATGTTGAGTCTGAGCATTTTATTATTATATAAGATATAATAGCCAGGTACAGGTAAACAGTTTGTTTAAACCTTGTAAGTTTACATTTTCTATTCCGGCTTCAGATCCAGCGACTCGCTGAGCAAACAAAAGGAACTGTAATTGCCATATCTGCTGGTTACTACCATGCGGCAGCTTTGAAAGACACTGGTAAGCTGAGAGAATGGGGCCGTTGGGTTAAACGTGACAAATACGAGGAAGAGGAGTGCACTCCTTTACCGTGCAGCTCCAGAGGAGAGGACCGCAATGGTAAGATTATCTCTGTGTCCTGTGGAGCCTACCATACGCTTTGCATTGGAAAGAACAAGTTATTCCGCCATTCAGTGTTTGCTCGAGGGAGAGGAGATCAAGGTCAGCTCGGTACTGGTGATGTCATTTATTTCCTCAAGGAAGCTCAGTTGTTGAAAGGTGAACTGCAGGGACACAAAATCGTGCAGGTAAACTGGAGATACCAAGTTTATGTTTTCAAAAAATAACAAGAAATTCGAGTGTATTGTAGTTACAACTATAATTTTTCAGTTTCTTTTTTTTTTCTTTTTTCTTGTTTTTGAGGCTGCAGCCGGTTTTCAGCATAGTGCATTTCTCACATCTTCGGGCGAGGTGTACACTTGCGGTAACAACACTTATGGACAACTAGGCTATGTTACACGCACTGACAGGAATCCAGTTGTGAAAAAGGTTCCTCTGCCGGGTAACTTCAGGTAAAAAAAGTTAACTAAGAAATAAATATATGCCTAGTGAAGAAAAGTAATCACTAACAAGACACAAGGAGTGCGAAGCTGTAATTCGCTAGCAATGGTTGCTCGGCCCAGATTGTTTCTGTACTATAAATGGCAAAATAGAAATCGCTATACCACAAACAGATAAACTTACCTAAAACATTTGACACCTAAACCCATTTCTCGTCGAGGGTTTATTTTGTATTGTATAGGGTAAATAACAGACATTAATGAACAAACAATTTCTAAAACAAACGTTTAGGGGAAATAATTTAAAATTAATCAAGACTTACCTGTAAGGTGAAGTTTGATTGAAATTCTATGAAGTCATTGGCCAGGAACGTAGAAGTCACGTGAGATAGAGCGTGTGAAGCCGGAGTATTCATTCTTTAAATCCTGCGAATGGTCACATTAAGGAAACTCTTAACCCATCTGCTGATTGTACCTTTACTGACAGGTTTAAATGGCCTAGAAAACTTAACCAGTGCTTGTCATCATTGTCACGCATTGGTTCTGTCTTTGCTAAATAGGTGTCGATACTATCTACAACACACAATTTCACGTCGGCAGGAAAAACTTTAAGCTCTAAAGGCTTTGATGAGTTGAAGGTGAGGACATTTTCATAAGGATCTCAAACGTTACTAAACCAGCCGATCTATTCATCCCGCTAATCTTTAACGCATGAAGAGCTTGACTAGTATGACACATTTAAGCGTTAAAGTTTTCAGGTTAGGTTCTTGGAACAGACCAAGTGACATAATGTAGTCAAAGCCTTAAATTTGCTTCGAAAGGGAAATAGTATAAATATAGGTTTTTACCAAATGGGTTGGCTTGTTGCCCTTGGAAGCTTAAAAAACTTCTAAAACCTGTGTTTTCCATCTTGAGACAACAGGGCTTTATATATTGTAGCTTTCTTTGATGACTCGTGGTTAGCTGCTAAGGATTATGTGGTTTGGGCAGTAATACTACCTACTATCGCAAAATTCAACAAAGTGGTCGAAAAGTTTGAGTCGCAACCCCGAGTAGCCCTGTCAATTCGGCCCCAAATTTCAGGATTAACTTTTGGCGTAATTAGCCTAGTACAGTTGGCTGGCCATAGTAACTTTCTGCCAGTGTCTTCAACTGCTCTTCGCTTAGCTTGTTAAACCAACGCTCATTTATTATCCCTGCCAATTTTGTAGACACTCTTGGCGCCGTTTTTTCGAAATCGTTCATCGATTTGGCAATGTCATCAAGGAGCGAATCGTTTTCGTCCCCGCTCGAGGAATCACTCCTTGCGCCCTTAGCGGTTATCTTCCCGCGTTAAGTGGCCTTAGCTGTGCTGCATGCCTGGGCAGATTGGCCGGTTCTTGTGCGTGCTCTGCCGATAAATTTCTCTTAGGGGCTGGTTCTGTCCTAGGAGCGAGATTCTGTGTTTCCCCATTCTGGCCGATTTGCCCATGGCCATAAGGTTCTGGTCCATTGTTGCCATAACAGTCGCAAGGCTTTTTCCCCAACCATCTGGAGAGCACTTGAATCTTTAGCCTCCTACTCTTGCATGCCATCATCCGTTCCAAGGACCCCGTCGTCTTTAAGCACCTCATCCGCAGAAGGGTTGCTCGTCTTGAGGTATAATTTGTAAGAAAAAAATTGAACTTAAGATATCAGGACCGAACACTCCAGGATCTACACTCAAACTGAACACTACGGCTTCACGTGCTTTATCTCAAGTGGCTTCGTAGTGACTTAGACCAATGACGAAATAGAATAATGTATCCCTCGGTTGCTTCATTACTGCTCTTGAGCAGACTTTAATGACGATATTAAAGCTCACTAGTTGTATAAATGTACTTTCTACAATGTGATCTCAAGAGATATATCCTTTTTGTTTCATAATATCAAAGAATCAACAATTCAATTAACAATAGAAATTATATGCAAAGCGATCCTTTTCGTTTGCTTGTGTTTGTTTTCTCTTCTCACGTTTGAGTTTACCTCAAAAGAGAGACTGCCTCGTTTGCCCTTTCCTTGGTATGAATGTAAAACATCTAAATATGTTTTGGTTTTTTGATAAATAACAAGAAATACAGACACTATGCTGTATATCAATAACAGTTATGGGGATTATCAGATCGGGTTTATGAGTTATTAGCTGTGCGAGTAAGAAATAAAAAGAAATAACTACTTTATGCGAGACAAAACCAAAGATTTCAGATAGATCTTACCATGTTATTTGGTTAGCATTTTATGGTTTTATCTTGTTGTTTCCTTGTTATATTGTTAACAATATTGTATATGCTTTTACTTTATTATTTTGTAAACAATTATTTTTTTACCTTGTCATTTTGTAAAAAATTAATGGTTTCTCTTAATTATGGTTTCTTTATAATTAATCTTAATCTTGAATTTTTATGTTTTTACTTAAGCATTTTGTAAATGATTTATAGTTCTACCCCTTTTTTCAATAATTTATAGTCTTACATTGTTGTGTTGTTATTAGTTTATGATTTTACCTTGTTATTTTGCTAATGATTTTTCGGTTTATCTTTTTGTTTTGTTAATTAATAATTAATTGTTTTCCTTTACTTTTTGTTAATAACATATGATTTCCCTTGTCATTTTGTTAATCAATTACGTCCCTTTACCAGTGCATCCAGAATAATGTGTCGAGAAGACTGTACTGTAGCGATTGACAAAAAAGGTGACGTAGTTATGTGGGGTGCAGCGTCGTACCATTGGGCCATCGAAGAAACATCTCCAACAGAAACTACAGGTGCTGACCAATCAGAAATGAGTGGTGTTACAACCTGCACGATCACAAATGAGAGTAAGTAAAAACTTCGTTTACACAAACATAAACTTTCGGAGGAAAAATGCCAATAGACTTAAACGTTGTGTGATATTTACGATCACATATATCATGAACAAATTACCACTTCGATCACAAGAGTTTTGTGATTCCTTTAGTAATCAACGATATTCTAGAATTAGTCTGGTAAAACCATTAGTAATGAATAATGTTTAAATTAAATGCAGTAATACTTTCAGTGTTGTTACTTATCTTGGCAGCTTCAATACTGGAATTCAAAGAGTCCTTGTCACTTTTGCTGTTACCTCAGTTTCAGATAGCAAAGTTGAAATGACTCTGACGTTGAATGAGAAAGGAGAAATTGCTATTTGTGAGATTAGAGATCTCGACAGAGCTGAAGTAATAACTCTCGGCAGTGATCTTGTCTTCTCCTCGAATCTAGAGTCTTTGACGCAATTTTGTTCCTCTTGAAAGATTGTTTTAGCGCTTACTGAGGATGGTAGGCTGTTCTACTGCAATTTCGAGGCGCTCATATCCAATTTTGAGCCCTTTTCATGTGAAAAGGTAAGAGCGACTTGCGCAGATCAGTCAAGTCAAGAAAACAGTTCAGATTCAACGACATCCTGGGTGAGATTGCTGGCTTTGATTTTGCTTGAAGATCAGAAGGAAGGAAAGCCCCTCCCGAGTCTTGTCTTCGAAACATTCACAACAGATTTTACCTTTAAGCAGATTTCCGCATTGAGAAACGAGGCTTTCCTTCTAACAAAACTAGGAGATGTGTACTCGTGGAACGCAGATTCTTTAACAGGCACACCCAAGAATGACGCTAAAACCCAAAAACCAGCAACGTATGCGGTAAAAGAGCCAGCAGGTAAGCCTAGAAGGGACGAAACAAGACTATCATACTGTTCGACATTACTTGACCTTAGTTTTTGTGGCTTCAAGTTCTTTCCAATTGATGAAAGGATAGGCTTACTTCGTGTAGAACGCAGAATAAAGGCACCATTTTCAAGCAACTTGAAAATGCACACTAAAATAAAATGTACACATGAACTAGGAACCACAAACCAAAATTCGTTTTGAAATAAATTGGAAAAGCCCAGTTTAGTGAATCTTTCAGACAACATCAGTTAAATCAATTCTTAATGGTATTTGAAAACAAATTTGCTTACAAATGCCGCACCTTTTTCCAAATATAAGAATGCAATAGTTTCTCTGTATTCTAGATTTTACCGTGCACGTAATTTTCGAGATTTTTATAAACATTTGCAGCTTGTTTTTCTTCAGATGAAAGCCCAGCTCCTGGCAATTTCAACAGAACAAAACAAAGCAACAAGAAAGAATTTTTTAGTCACATCAAGACTACAGCAGATATTGGTGGAAACTCTCGACAGCATACAGACATTCTCTGGAAACACTCGTTTCTCCCATTGGGTTTGCTTTGCACGAACACCCAGAACTGGCGCACAAACTAGTGACCGAAACTAAATGTACAGACAGTGGAGCGATTGCATTAACAACAGGCAAACGCAATTACATCTTTCATGTTACCCCAGAAAGCTCACCAGGAACAAAAAGCAAAAAGCCATTTCCGTTCAAAAAGAACATACGTGGGAAGCTCAGGAATCCAATTTATGCCAGGGGACGTGGTGTATGTCACGTAACTTTAAACTGTTTGAAATTGCGTGTAATGACATTTTTGGTAGAATTATTTACCAATTAAAACTATTTTTGAAAGTGCTACTGAAGCAAAACCTTCGAAGTTGTTTAAAATATCTAAAATCAAAGTTTGAACCGTAAAATTTCCGCTAATTTCCGGTTTATAAAACCAATTTCGCGGAGAACTTACGAAGAAAAATGCCCATTTTAGCGCCAAAGCTGGGAAACTTTCTAAACTCATTAGTTAGTGTGATGTCACATTAATTAAAAGGTTTACTTTCCCGGTCAGATTCATATGATCATGGCAATGTTTGCATGACTGGGACCCAGTATTTGAGCAAAAAAAAACCCTCACTACTTCACTGTAAACGCTGGTATATTGGAGTGCTTTCAAACCATGTGACCTCATAAATTGTCGTCATATGTTTGGAGTTTTATTTTCACTGAATGCACTATTTTAAAAGCTTATTTTGGGGACTTGAAATGGCCAGATAAGCGCTTTTATCCATTTACAGTGGAAAAGAATGGTTGGAAAAGCCTATAGAACTATGAAAATATGGATGACAAAAGTGGCTTCCGCAGCACTTTAAAGGCTTTTGAGGATCATTTCTGTAGAATCATTTTTGTAAAGGATGCATGGAATATTATAAAACAAAAATAGCAGATGATATAAAAGATACTACCAAAAGGTGATCTTCAAGATTGGAGTATTTTTTTTATTAAAAAATTTAGAAAACTTGAGGCACTATGTCGAACTACTATAACTGTTTTAAGAAATATAACTCACGGCTAAGTTACTTGCAGCTGACTTTTTTTTTTCCGGCGCACTACATTATTATCGGATGAGTATATTTTGCTTATTTTCATTTGTCGTTATATAAGTACTTTACACAATTTATGCAATCATACTTGTATATTTAGGTATCAAACAATTTTTTTGTGTCCTCCCTTAGCCTTCACTAATTGCTATTCTACGTTAATAGTGTATGTAAAGTGAATAACCGAAGGCTATTTTTCGATTTTTTTCAACCCAGGAGTTTGTCCTTGAGACACCTAGAAAAGTTTCAGAAGCAGAGGTTGTTTATGTTGCAAAAACCACAACGAACGCATTTTCAACCGTGCTCATGCGCTGTCAAATGCAAGATGCATTTTGCAACTGATGGGGTTTGCGTGGCCCTATATAAAAAAGGATTACAACATCACGATCGAACTCTGTTCGAATCATGCAAAACGTGATTTTAAGGTAAAACATTATGTACCTCAAATACATTGAACAACGAATTTGTATAGTTTGATAAAAAAAAGGCTGCATGCGCATTTGTAAGTTCGGGTTAAATTTGCATAGTTCACGGTATAATGCGAATGCTACTTGGTTAAATGGAGCGGGGACGCGCAACAGAACTCGATATTTTCAGACCACCATTTACGTAACTTATTAAATGATTTAACTTGTCATCTATTGCCTATATTATTTGTAAGTTTTCATAATTTTGTCATGATTCGTGATCTTAGCCTAGGGCTGAAGTTACACCGCCGAAAGCGGAGGGAGAACCATTCAAAATTAACCTAAGCAAGCTTCGAAATGATGACAGCATCTATGAAGGTATCTACTTGATTTAGGGTTCCAAACCCTAGCTCATTTTGTGTAAAAAATTATATGAAGTAACCTGAAGCAAACTAAAGAGCTCCGAAGCAAAATTATATTTTTAATCATTAAAAGTGTTTTGTCAAAAATCTTGTAAAAAGAATTGTTAAAAAAATCAGATTTCCGCTTAAAGTGGATCATAAACGGCAATGAACTTTAGCGATTATACTAATATGGATGAATATACAATTTTTAAATGTTAAGGGTAAATCATGATGGTTCTAGTTTCGAACAATTAATTTCACGTACGTATAAACTTCAATACACGGTACTGTTCTGCAAAACTAAGATACATTGTGGCTGGTCGGAGGCTGAATATCCAACAAACTTTATTTCGTGTATAAATGTACTTGAATATATATTAGGAGCATAAGCTCGATACGCAACATCCCTTTATCAATTACATCCTAAGCAAGCTTTTTACTTTAAACCGTATTGTGCATTCCCTTGGCGTGAAAGAACAGTTGTCCTGTGCAATGGTTAGATCCTTCAATTCCTTGCACCCACAGTATACGCCACGACTATATGAAATGATTTTCATCTGTGCGAAAGGTTCCTTTTTAACAATCCCTTTTATGAAACATAGTGCTAAAAGATTAATTTTTAAATGTTTTCACTCTTTATACAACGAGGATGTTTTTCGTTTTCCACCCTTGGTGAGCATCTGATTCAAGTCGCTGTCAACGAGGTAGAAGTTAGAAACAGTCCAATCGTGTGCAGGGTCAGTGAGTCTGTCGCAGTACCCACCTACAAATTGACGTTCCTTGGATCTCACGCGGAGCTCAAGGGCCAGATGACATGACCACAAAAAACGAAAAGTCCAGGAACAAGGCGTTAATTACGAGGTATAGAAGTTAGTGACAAAACAGTTAGGTAACCTTGAACTTTCTTACTATCTAGTATTCTGAGTATTCCGGTACTGGCAGGAATCATTAGATTTGCACTTGATTTTTCTTTTCTTTGTCTTGACAAAACTAAAGGTGACATTGCACAAAATCTGTCAAATGAAAAAAAAACTACAATAAGCAAAAATAGACTCCAAAAAGTACCTACAGTTAGCTGCTCAGCCTTAAGTACCATAAAGACTTTTATAGGCTATTTACACGGTTACGTGTTTGGGGATATAGTAAGCAATTAAGATTGGTTGTTACTAAATGGATAGTGAAACGGTGAAAAGAGTGTGGCGTGTTCTTCAAGATTGCTATTGTACCAAATATAGACTATATTAACAATATGAATTGTTGGTTCCCTAGATTTGGTCAATGAACAACTTGCAGAGGGATCATTACCAAGGCATTTATTTTTATGTCTTGGATGTAAGAAAGTTTAAAATCTATGATTCTGCAAAAGAGCATCTGAAGCCTTGGCTTCACTATCTCGCCTGTAAAGCTCCAAATTCTAACATATCAATAATTGCTGTTAATGCTTTTGAGAAAGACAGGCAGCTAAAAAGCTTTTTGTCATCTCTGCCAAAAATCAATGTCAATCTCCATGATCCAGTTTGGCTTGATAACGAAAGTTCGACTGAGGAAACCATCTTCTCTGTCGTTCAAAAAGAATACCAAAGGGTTTCGCTAAACTTGAAGAGGAGCTCTTTTAGTGCAGGGAAAAGAAGAAGCTTCTAACCGAGAATGAATTCGTACAGCTAGCCTCAGAATGTATCTTCATCCAGGACTGGCAACCTGAAGAAGCAGCACACTACTTGGAGGAAGCTGGAGTAGCTTTATTTTGCGGTACTCCCGAGATGTATGTTGTGCTTGACCGGTCAGATGATTGGTTTGAGGGTCTTCTCAGGACAAAAACTATGTGTACAAATGGAGTGAAACACTTCCTTGAAAATGGTAAATATAAATGAATAAACGTGTTTTTTTAAATTTATCCAGTTTGGAAACGTAGAACTACATATGTATTCAATTGGGGCGATAACATCTTTTAAACTTTTTCCTCACTCTCATCAATCTTTATAACATATTTTTGGTAGTGCAAAACAAGTGGTACAGCTCTGGGCTAGAGCTCTAACGTCCCTAGACATTAGCTTACAGCTCACTCGTGTGTTTTTGCGCTTTTCAACACAAGAAATACAATTTGGTGAATTGCCAGTAGAAAAGATCCATTGGTTTTATTATTATCAGAGTTTGACTTATAAGTCATAATGATTACCATGTTTAACCGATCTGAGACAAAGTTAGTTAAAAATTAGTGCAGTATATTTGTGTGACAGCATTATCAAAAGCATAGAAAAACAGCAGAAACACTGAAACAATTCAGTCGAAGTTGGGTCGGAAAGGTAACGATTCTCACGACTCTAATCTTGAACTAACAAACACTTTTATATGGCACGATTTGTATATATATACAAAGTAAGAAAATAATCGAATTTTATTGAAACAGATTCCGATGATGCAGAAGTAGTTGGTGTAGCTGAGCTGTTAGTCAAGAAAGGCGTAGCATTCCAATCAGCCGGCTTCAATGGCCTGTTCATCCTTCACTTCTTCACCCCACTGGAGAGGAACAATTTGTGGTCGTCAGCAAAAGAGAAAGCAAGCCATGTTATTGTTAGAAATATTATTGCGCCCGATCATCCTCTGAGTCTGCATGCCACATTCCCAAACATCTGCACGAGTTTCGTCCAGCTAAGGTACGAATTAGTTTGAAGAGAGTGTATCAGAGTATCACTTATTTTGCAGATGAATAGACCTCAGCAAAAAGGAGTAAAAATTAATATCTTTCTCATATACAACGTACTGTTCAACTTAGCCAACTATTTCGAATCAAGAATGCCCAGCCGTTCTTCAATGCTTAATCAATTTTTTTTTACAACAGCTAACGCTAGCTGGCCATCAGGATTTTGTGTTAAATGAAAACCACACTCTTCATAATGTGTATTTCAGCCTAGATTATTTGTAAGAACTGAGAATCTGGTCTTGAGATTGAACTTATTGTATTTGTAACTTTTATTCTCACTTTAAAAAGGGAAGATGTCTGCTTTGGTACCGTTTCAATGGTATTTAGAATCCCTGACGATGAAAAGATGGAAGCCAAGATCGAATGTGGACCATGCTTACTTGATCCTGAAAAGACGGAGTATAGAGTTGTGGTTCAACAGGAGGACCCTAACCACGGTTTTGAT
Organism: Hydrozoanthus sils; assembly: GCA_027575215.2. Classification (NCBI taxonomy): domain Eukaryota; kingdom Metazoa; phylum Cnidaria; class Anthozoa; order Zoantharia; family Hydrozoanthidae; genus Hydrozoanthus; species Hydrozoanthus sils. The sequence continues at coordinate 10,892 of JAOBRD020357951.1, forward strand.
AAGGTGGAGAAAGCAGCAAACGAACTTGTGGACCAGCTACAGAATTTGCTTTCCATTGCAATGACGTTTACGTTACGTGTACAGAAAGTTCCAAATGCTATTTTTCCGTTGCAACTGCAAAACCGATGATCAACGAAGAAGGAGAATACGTTAAGTTGAAGTGCAATATTTGTCAAAGACTGGTACCGACAGACGTTCTATTCTATGGTCAAACTGCGTTCAACTTCCTTCCGCCACTTTGGAGAATGGAAAAAGATCAAGAGGTCACAAATCATGGTATTATTTTCATTGTTGAAACGTAAGTGGCACTAAACAAGTAGAATAAACAAAACAAACAAAAAGAGCTATACAGATGCTCCAAATCACGGCTTTTCCGCAGCTGTTGAGTAAGTAATACATTGGACTTTGGAATCGAGGGTCTTAGATAGTCCGCTATACACGGCTAACATTGATATTCATTCAGATTCTTGATGCCTGCGCTGTAATCCAAACAAAACAAGGAAAGACGAACACGAACTCGACACTGATTAATAAATTTCATATTTTGAAATTTTGACCACTATTTGATGATTGTACCAGAACTTGCGTCCCCGGACGTTTATTCGGCACTTTAGAGTGCACCGTCAGTTTCGTTTTTAGATTCATTTGTGTGTTAGGTTTTGAATAATACCTGTAATTTGTTTGTTTACAGACGTTTTTTCTCATATTGAAAAGCAAGGACAGGAAATTACCGTCGAAATAAAGAAAGTGCAGATAGTGCTTGTAGGTGTGATGACTTTTATCAACGATCTTCGTCAGGTGTGTTGAAAAACCAAGATATCTCTATATATTTTGGAAGTTTCTTTAATTCTACCCTGTTCTATAATGTCTAAAACTCTATCATTTAATTTCGAAACATATATTGAGTAGCTCGTTATAGTTTTGTAATCATTCTGACTACCGGGCAAGGTCAAATTATTGTTGATTTGTCCTTCAAAACTACTTCTCAGTCTTTCAGCCAAAAACAACGCAAGAGGCGTTAGCGATCATTTCTGGAAAAAGATGAAAAAGTATCGTAAATAACCGAATCAGCGCCAGGGTACCTTATTCAAACCTGTCATGGGAGGTGCGGCGCTAATTCGACCATTTACATTAATACACTTCAGTTCAGGGCAGTATTTTCTTCATACTTACTTTTTCGCCTTTTTTGATATGCCAACAGAACAAAACTCCTTTGCTTGTAACAGTTAATAAGGGGACATGGGGCTCACTCAAGTTGCATCTGTTTTGCGATGGACAGAACAACGATTGGAAGGACGCGCATTATCTCGATGAGAAATGTCACAAAGGGTACAAACTGCCAAACAAGATTTTCCTGAATTGCCATCCATTTTTGAAACTCCTTTGTTTAGTAAGTCACCACAAACAGTCACCATTACCGTGTTTATTTTTCTGTGGTTGTTTGAGTCTTTCTCACAACAAACCCATTATAAAATATCTTTGTTATTATATTTTACTGGCGGTAAAAATTATATAAGTACTTTAGTCTTCAAGGTTAAAATTATAACTGGCAAGTAGAAATTTTAATCGATATCAGTAAGGTTTTGCTAACGCAAGAGTATAAGTAAACTAAAATAAGATTTAAATTTACGTTTCGGCATCCTCTCAATGCCATTTTTTTTAGTTTGTTTTTATTAGCTTGTATTTTTTAATCAAATTTTCACGTAGCAAATCTTTCTCTTTTCCATTAAGTTATTTGAATTATTTTTCTATTGTTTAATCCCATACTTAACTTGGCACCACTTTAGATTCTTTATTCCTGATAATGGCATCGAGAGGATGTCGAAACGTCAATTTAAATCTTGTTTTAGTTTACTTAAAGAGCAATTTGTTAATTTTTTCCAAAACATTAAAATCTAAAGTGTATTTGGCGCTAAAGAACTTCAAAAATCTGCATGCTAATTGTTTCATTTCAAAAACTGTTTCCACCTATAGAACTATGAGAGTACTTGAAGGTCATTCTATTTATAATAATTTATGATATAATCAATGCTGGAGCAGGCGTAGCTCTGTCGGTTATATTAGTGTCGGTTGGTGCGCGGCCTTCAGAGCTAGAGGTCCCCAGTTCGATCCCAGTGACTGCACGTCTGTTTCGACTTTCTTCTGATCAATGAAGCTTTAGTTTTGAACACCCGTAAAACGGAGCATTGGCAGAGGGAAGGGGTAAAGGGCGAACCATCGGCACAATGATAACAGCACTCTCAGAGAGCTAAAGGAACTACCGGCGTTAAATAATGGTACCTTCACCTCTAATGCTTTAGCATAGAGTTTATGTTTTACTAATTTTAACGATTTTCTAACTTGTAATTAAGGTAAAATTGGTTATAAAACATGCATTTCCTTTAACCTTGCTCAAAAGACTTTGATTTTGATGCATGTTTTCAAAGTGTATATTAGCTATTTTTGTGCTAAAACAACCGAAAAAGGATGCTTTGCTACTTAAGACACTATTTTGAAAGGTGTTATTATTTGTTATTATCCGTGTTTTAACTTTGTTTTTTTCACAGTTGCTTAAATTGGTTAGTGCACCGTCGAATCTCGTACAACCGATAGTTGCTGCAGTACTCAGTGGGTCAGCAAAGTCTGTGATGTCCTCGCTAGATGATTTCTCACTCGAACAACGAAGGCAGTGGTTAGATGCCTACCAGGAGGTACAGCATATAAATTTTAACTCAAATTTCTATTACCATTTCTAAACGAAAACAAAATTAAACCTATGTCCATATTGCCGGACAAAATTGTAGTAGTAGTCATTAAACCTCGAGTGAGTTCGAGTTTATCTACAAGTTTGGAAACAGTTCTTTTTTTTGACAGCAATACAACACGCTATGGGACAGTTTTTCCAAGAAAAACCATCTAGGCGTGTCCTTCTCAGCATAAAAATATGTTTAAAAATAGTTACTAGGCATGCCACATAAAATATAAGGAGGCAAACTGAAATAAGGTAGAAAAAATAATAATTGGGATAATCTAAGTCGCCCTTTTGATGAAAATCTCACATAGTCCTCACATAAATGTTTTTATTGTACTTTTCACATTAGACATTTTGACCAACCTTGTGTACGTTTACCGTAAATCTCAACTCCCTCAGCACAAGACTGTTCTAAGAAGAGATTTCAAGCGTTTCAATGCTGCAGTGTTTCGAAATAATATTACAGCAGGGTCGTAACGAGGTATTGAAGATCAGGGATCATAAGCCCTGACACACCCAGAATCGGAATCAAAAGCACTGGGATCCGGATTACGGCAGTTTTGGGATTACAGATGAACAGTTAATTGTATTTTACATGTCTTAGATGATATACCTAGTTCAATGAGTATTCGGTTATTTGGTGAGTGAGATTGATCAATATATTTGAAATTGACACCTCTGATATTATATTTTTAGTTGTTTAACGATGTGTTGCAGCATTTTTCTCTTTTCGCGATGCGCAGAAGATATCTCAACATACCATGAATTATAATTTGTAAATAATGAAAAAAATGCTAATAAACTATGGGGATCAGGGATCACAGAGTTCGCAATATTTGGAATCATGGATCGTTAAAAAACTGCCGGGATCACAGGCAGAATAACAAAAACCTCGTTACGACCCTGTTCAGCTTTGCCTTGGTAGTTTCTGATAAATTGTACAAGCCCCAATGAGATGTCCATATAGAAGTCCTCGTTTCTTGAGGTTTGTGATAAACATCGCCAACTAAATCGAAGCGAACGAGGGCTTGCAAAAGCCCATGGTTAAACCGTGAACTCAAAGAACTAATGCGTACTACAAGGCCTGAAAATCAGTCGAATGATGCTTCTGACTGGAGTGCTTTTAAAAAGTTCGAAATTACTTCAATGAAAAAGTACAAACTGTTAAGAAATCATATTACTCTTGCTCTTTTGAGAAATTTGAGGGAAATTCGCGTAAAACTTGGTAAACAATTAAACAACTGATGGGCTGCAAAGGGAATAAATCTGCCATTAATTGTATTGATCGTAATGGCGAAATCATAAATGAGCCATCCAGGGTAGCAGAAGTTTTTAAAGTTAAAAAAGAGACACAGTAATATTATCGACTTAGCTAAGGATTATTTTTTTTTAGCTTGGAGAACAGATCACAGCGTTCGACGAAGACCCTTCGAAAAAGACTGTTTTAGACAGAGAGCTGCTTCAACTTTCCGGCCCATTCTATTGCCACCTCAAAGAGTTTCTGAAGCAGGAGGGAAAGAAGGACAATTATGGAGGGCTTGAGAGAGAATGGCGAGAGGGTGGAAAGGTGGAAAGGGCACAAGAAGACGAATAAATCGTAGAGATTTTTTATTAGAGTGATGTTTTCACAGTTTTAGATCGAATGAGAAACATCCATATACAAGAAAAAAAAAGTTAGGCATTTGACGCAGTTGATTTTTAAAAACTTAGTTCTCTTAGCTGTAGTGAAAGACTAAACGTCAATATTACCTACCATACTTTTGTAGTTTCTTCTTTCTCGAATAAAACGATTATAGGTTTCAATATATTACAATAAAACACTATGCAAGTGCCCCTAGAGAGGGATTTTTCAACAAATGCTCATATAATGACACAGGGACTCAAGTATTGAAGATCTCGGATATTGCTTTCGCAATAGTTCGCCGTACTAGAGACCCTTAGAAGAAAAGTCTTCAGTCATACTACAGTGCAGTCCGTTGGCAATGAATCTTTTCAATTAATAAACAGCACGAAATTTGAAAATACAACATGTAAAAAATGCTTGACAACATTAAAGTACCTTGACGTAGAAAGGTTGTTGTAACAATTGTATAACAATATTATTGCCAGGAATAACCTTTTCCTGCCCCGTTAATACTGATTCATTAAGAGAACAAAAAGCAATATTGCAAATTTGTTGGCCAAAGTAACAAAAAAAAAAGATTTGGGGGTTATCCGTTGTAGTTTCCGGACTCTGATTAAGGGATTCCTGATTCAGTAAGGGCATCGGATTAATTAGGACTCGTAAAGCCAATCTCTGGCTTGCGGATTCCACGCCTTGGGTTCCAGATTCCAATGGCTAGATTCCGGATCGCAGAGCCTCTGATTCTGTATTTCAGAGACAACAACAAATCTTAACAGTTAACTGTTTTATTATATTTGGGGTTGTGTAAAAACAAAACTATTCTTCAACAAGCAAAAGTTCTAGTTTTCTATTTCAAAAGTTTCGTCTGCTAAGGCTTCTAACTTAAAAGCCTTAGCAGGCGAAACATTTGAAATAGAAAACTAGAACTTTTGCCTGTTGAAGAATAGTTTTGTTTTTACACAACCCCAATAACTGTCCTGCCCTGCGATTTTGTCGGCCATTTTAAATTAAACAACAAACGTTACTTTTCCAATTTTAAACAAGTTTAAATCGATAAATAAGAAAATCAACCTATCGCCAAGTGTAACAACGAAGTTGTTTTTAAAAAATGCCTGGTTTCAAAGGCAGTGCCAAAAAGCGCAAAAAAGTCGACAAAGTAAGCCGTATTAACGTACATGAAGGTAAAAAAAATCTGCAAGTCCGCTTTCACTAAACAGCCGTTTCAATAATAAGTTTAACTAAACTTACCAGGCCCCTAAAGTTCTTTAAAATATCTTAAACTTAAAACTGATCCCGAAAGTTTACATTCCATCCAACTTCAATTAGTGTGGAGAGGAAAGAAATTTTCACCGCTGCAATTGTACACAAAGTTTTTTCGAAGAAAAAATTGTGAGGGTTATAAAAAAAGTAATAGTAATAGATTGTCGTCAAAATTTCTCATTGCCCTCGAAACTTCGCTTCTCGGCCAACTGTTCATTTTTCGGACAATCTATCAGCCGCGGATATACCAGCCACTGCCGGGAAGGGGATTATTTACTAATTATCCACGGGAGTTTTATCGTCATTTTGCCTCGTTTCATTTCATCGTTTAGTTTTGTTCTTTCCTCTTTCACTATTGCTTAAATTTCCTATTCGTCAGTCGCTTTACATGCGCAATGAGCAAAAGGGTTTGAATCGTTGATTTTTAGTTGACTTAGAAATTGTTTTTTACGCAGTAAAAAAGATGTTGTGTCAAAGTATGAAAAAACAGAAACAATACCAGCTTGAGGCAGCTTGTATGGTTGTTGTCATGACTAATTTACACCAATGCACAGTAAACACCTAAATATTTTTACATGCACAAGGAGAAACTCCGTAAAGGCTTCAATAGCAACAAACCTTCCTTTAAGACGTCACATTGCAGTGGTTAAGGTGTTGTGCTAAGTATGACATAACAACAGAAACAATACACGCTTGAGGTAGCTGTACGGTTGTGGTCTTGACGAGTTTACACCAATGCACAGTAAGTACTTAACTGGCATGACATGTGGCTTTATTAGCAACAACCGTTTCTTTGGCGGCAGATATTATTCGCGAGCGTGGCTAAGGATACCCGCCATATTCAAATCAACCATCCACCACGCTAGAAACTGTGTGCTTTGAACTTCATTGTTATAAACATACTTACACAAAATAAAAAAAATTGCTACCTAAAACCAAATGTCATACCTTTTATAATGATTTTAAACCTTTGATTTTGCGCGTGAAACTCAGAGTTACAGATCTTTACCTTTCTTCAATCTTCATCTGTCATTGATTTATTTGACAGCGTGTAGAACCAACCCTTTTTCCGAAAGAGTAACCTCTTTTTCTCTCGAAGTGTATTATTGTCATCAATACTTATTTGTTATCATTAATATCACTTATTTCACGCAGAACAAGGCGGGGTAAATCTAATAATGACATTAATAATAAGTTAAATAAATTTAATAATAACTATTATAGTGCAGTAAAAATATAAATAATAAATCGGGGTAAATCTAATAATTTGTAGGAGCAAGCGTAGCTCAGTTGGTTAGTGCGCGGCCTTCGGAGCTAGAGGTCCCCAGTTCGATCCTCGGTGACTGCACGTCTAGTTCGACTTTCTTGTGATCAGTGTAGCTGTAGCTTTGAATACCCGCAAAACGGAGCACTGACAGAGGGAGGGGGTAAAGGGCGCACCGTCGGCTTCCATTGATAGTAGTACTCTCTGAGAGCTGGAGGAACTACCGACGTTAAATAACGGTGCCTTTACCTTTTATAAATATTATAGTGCAGTAAACATACAAAACTGTGGTTGAAGTGTTCGCGCAATGAGTTGCCGAAAGATTTTTTGGCCCAGCCCTTATTGCTGCTGGCATGATTACTGTGTTTATTTTTCTCCAGTGACAAAAGAAATGAACCAAGAACCTTCCAAAACCATTGGTATTAACCAACTTTTAAAAAAAGTCAATCATAACAAAAATTTAAGAAGTGCTTCATTGCAGACCAAAACAACGAATCAGACATAATGCAATTGTATGAACTTAATACTCTGCAGCCATCTTGATGTTCTCGAGTTTTGACTGTATTTCCTACCTTTGGTGTATCCTCTTTTTTATCCCATTTTCAACGATTTGTTGTGAGACAATAAACTGTATTTACCAAGTTAAATAACAATCAGAAAAACTTATACAACGACGTCTGCTAACCGTGACAAGTACGTCATTTCAATTGGAGGTCGCTTTAATTTCCAATCGCTTCAGATTATCAGTACTATTATAATACTGCTGCACAATTACAGCTACAACCAGTTCAACTCGATATTACAATCAGTTAGAATGAAAAAATACTACCACAGACCCAGATTTAGGGCACTTGAAGAATGTTCGGTATTCGTGCCAGCAAGAGATACGCAGCACTTCAAACTCTAATTAACTACTAACGGAAGGAGACGAATACTTTAAAAACAAATTTCTTGAAGATTTGAAGTTATTTGAAGCACACTGGGCCTAAATCGTATTGAAGTTTTTCGGTCAGCTTACTGGAATGTGGCAAAGTGAAGTCTCGGACAGGCAGAAGACGCAAGTCAAATCTTGATTTCTTGATTAAATATACATTGCTGTTACCACTCTGAAAGAAAGCAAAAGATGAAAGTGAATTTGGTGAATAAAGGCCTTTCTCATAAATGGCGGCAAATGCAACGTTTTTTACCTACGTTCAAATTTGCCTGGCTACCCTCGCTTTGAGTAACAATTTCCTCTTAACTCCAGCACAAGCTAGCGGGTCAAATTTGAATTTCGACAAAAAATAATAAATTGTTGCCATTCGTGAGAAAGTTTATAGTACATCAATGTCTTTTTAAACAGATATTAAGATATACTACAAAGACTAAAGTAGTATAGTAGGGACCGAATTAGCCCTTTTTAGGAGTCGCAAGTTGGTCATATGCATAACTTATCTTGTTTGTCTTCCAAACTCATGAATAAAATGCGGTGGAATGAATTATCTTTTGGATGACATTATAGCTCATAAAGGAACACAAAGGAGACAATTAAATCCATCGCATTTTCTTTAGCAGCTACGACGTCGTCCCAGAGATAATTAACTCCACTGCATTTTATTGACGATTTTGGAAAACAAACAAGATAATTTGTGCGTGCGCCCCACTTGCATCCCAAAAGGGCTTATTATAAGAGAGTTTAAGATTTAAGGACGACGGCTGACAAAAAACACACTCCTTGCTTGGCCTTTTCGATCACATATGGCTTTCTCTTTTTTCCGAGTTACACTTTGTGAATAGAAAAGGATGAAAGTGATTTTTTTAAAGGTAAAAGAAAATCAAAATAATTTTCTGTAGGTCGTTTTCGTAGCCGTAAAATCTTCAAAGCTGAGCTTTTCACGTTATAAACTGAAAGTTCACGGTATGCAGGTGACCCGCACGGTGCATTCCAACGTGCAGCTATTGTATTCACTATTGTTTTCTGCCGACGGTATGCAGGTGACCCGCACGGTGCATTTCAACGTGCAGCTATTGCATTCACTATTGTTTTCTGCCGTCGACGTCGGCGTTGGAATTTTCGTATCTTAAACTTCTTATTTGGTCCCTACAATACTACGAACTATAAACACTTCCTTAATGTTCCATCTGTTTTTATAAACTTTTTCTCGCTTCGGAATCTATGATTATGATAGCACTAGCTAAAGTTAACAGCATGTACAGGTAAGAACTTAATCCAAAAAATCAAAACTTGTTTAAACTCACCCTGCAGTCACGGTTGTTGGTTGGAATTACTTTTCCATTGGAACCTTGTAGAACTAATTCTTCATCGTGTGTTTTGTGTGGACATTCGTGTGTAAACATCTGCTCGCCCTCGCTACTTAGAACTTGAAGTAACTTGAACTGCGTTTTAGATGCTTGATACGAAAGCTATAGGAAACAAAAACATAATTCTTGCACTTAGATAATATTCTTATACTTCTAATTCAAATAGTAGTAATTGTGACAGTAAGTATTAGATGCGGCATTAATAGTGGTAGTAGTAGTAGTAGCAGTAGTAACAGTAGCAGTAATAGTGGTAGTGTTAATAGTAGTAGTAGTAGCAGTAGTAGTAATAGAAACAAAAGTAGTAGTAGTAGTAGTAGTAGTAGTAGTAGTAGTAGTAGTAGTAGTAGTAGTAGTAGTAGTAGTAGTAG
>JAOBRD020358060.1:0-14420 GCA_027575215.2 Hydrozoanthus sils
TATTTCATTGCATTGCATTTTATTGTTATGTATTGCATTGTGTTGCTTTGCATTGTTTTGTATTGTGTTGCGTTGTATTGTGTTGCATTGCATTGTGTTGTATTGTATTGCATTGTAATGTTTGTGTTGCTGTATTGTACTATATGGTGTGTCATATGGTGTGGCGTTCGTCCCATTTTATTGTATTGTACTGTATTAACCATCCCTCATTGCCTGTAACAATACGCATCGTATCGCTTGTTCTTGTCCACTGGGGCGGGAGAGCCGATCACCGCAATCTTGTTACCACATCTTGACGTTGCCACTTGCATGGGATAACGAACTGACGCATCGGCAAGCCAACCCCACCTGATTGAAAACGTTCAACGTATTAGGATAAAAGATGAATAAAAAAATCAACGAACAAATTATTAGTCATAGAACGCTCATGGCGAACTTAAGTCTACCTCAGTTTAAAGTTTTGAAATATCATCAGTTACTTTAACATATAATGTCATTAACTTGGGTATGGTAACTTTGGAAACTAGTTAATTGTGACGTGACTGTAATAAATTGAAATTTTGATTATATATACAAAGTTTTAAGACGATTGGTCAGGAATAGAAGAGAAGGGAAGAAATGAGGAGCAAAAACATACAATCCTAAAGAAAAGCCAAACTATAAGTAAACTATATAAATTTCAAGCACAAAAGAACGAGCAAACAGAGAGCTTAATAGTTTGTATATTGCATTATCCCGTTGTAGGTAATGATTGCGCATGCGTACCTGCATTGCTGCATGCCTGCCTTCCAGGCCTTGGAGAGTTGGTCAAGCGAAGCTTGGACGCCACCAAAAATCTTACAAATTCTTTGTGCTTCATAAAACGTCCATTGGTAGCGCTTTCCAGAAATTGATACGTGGTACACTCCGGATACTGGTGCACTTCTTTCAATTACATCTTTATCTGTTTAAAGTAACAATCAAATGTTGTTTTGTGTCTTTTACTGTAGTAACCAAAACTTCACACTCAAGTATTGTTTTCATGTACACTAGTTATTCGAGGCAAATTTCGAAAATAGAAGATTATACTGGAAGAGGAGTATAAACGGGTATATCCATTTAAACCTTATATAAAACACTTGGCTGCACGTAAGTTTTTCAAAACGAAGAAATTTTAATACTAGATCGGAGTTTTTAAAAATAAAATTTGTTTATTGAGTAAGGTGAAGAGAGCCAAAAAGTTGCTTTACTTTTTAAGCTGCTAAGACTAAGACAGCTATGAACTTCCAAACCATACAGGGCTAAAATTGGTTTGATAAAAAAAATCTATGAAAAAATCAACGTCAAAATAATTATCATCACAATCCTATTTGGCAGCATCACCATCATAACCATGATCATCGCAACCATATACTTCGTCACCACTGTTGTCATTATCGTCATCATCATTACCATTTAGGTTTTTGTTATCACCGTCACCATCAATGTCACCAACACTGTTTTTATATTTTCAGCGCCATCATCATCATAACCGTGATCATCGTAACCAAATACCTCACCACCACCGTCATCACCATCATCATCACTATTACACTGTTATAAATAATCATCCTCATGATTATTGTAACTATGTTTCTCACTACCATCATCATCACCATCATCACCATAACCATGATCATCGTAACCAAATACCTCACCACCACCGTCATCACCGTCATCATCTTTATTATAATCATCATCATCATGATTACCATAACCATATTTCTCACCGTCATCATCATCATCGTCACCACCGTCATCTACTTTACTTTTATCATTATCACCATTGTAAACATTATCATTGTCGTTGCCGTTGTCTTTTTCTTTACCGTTTACGCGATCGTTAGTATCAACAATGTTCTATGGTACCAAAAATACCTTCAGTATTAGGGAAAATTGGTTCATACAAGAACAATTATGCTTTTAAACATTCAACCTAAATAACGTTCTATATATATTCACGCTTTTCTTACCTATGCTACAGTTTTTGCCTAGGAAAGGCACAGACGTGATTTCAGGAGGACAAATGCAGCCATATTTGCCTCGTGATTCCATTATGCACGTACCTCCGTTGTAACATTTTGTGCACAGACAAGGCGACGACAAGCAGCTATCCTGTATATAAAAAAATAAAAAAGAAATGCTATTAATTACCCAATCCTATTAGATTTATCTCGGGTGGATTTTGATTCTTTTTAAATTGCCATGTCCAAGCTAGAACACTGCTTGTGAAACACACGCGCAACCTTTGAAAATCTGTACATCACATCTTTTTTCCTCTATGAACATTTAAATTAGCTTATTGTTAGTTTGCAAAGTGAATGATTCTTGCTTTCCAAGAACAAAAATAGTTCTGTTGCGAGGCCCATATTAAGGAGAAATACTAACTGAGACAGTATGGATACCAATACGGCTGTGCGAGCACCAAGCTACGGCGCAAGCTATAATTCCTAAGGGGGTCTGGGAATATGCTCCCCCCTTGAAAATGTTTGAAATTTTCATTCTTAGAATGGCAGGGAAACACACCAAAATGATCCACACTTTTGATGTTTTTGGCTTTGTGAGATGAGAAATATTTTCTTGACGATGGGTTTATAAAGCTGTGCACAATGTCTTTCGCAAAAGTACTCTGCAGGAATTGTATACTATTTTTAGTGTGAATTAAAACTGTGCTCAATTTTTTGGTATTTGCCCAATGGTCTATAAGATGAACAAGCATCAGACTTATCACATTTGAAACATGAAAACTACCAGGAAATTATACTCACAATAATCCCAAAGTATTGAAAGTTAGATCTTTTTAACAACTTGTGGTAGTTTAATGTTTGTTCGGAGCTGTTAATCTCGCAAATTCCTGTCCCGGGATTCTCATCAAAGCCGTAGTTGAACGACAAACATTTAGGGTTCCGTGCACATTTATGACAGCACTCAAACTCATCACGTGCTTGATGTGTGGCGATTACGCTCCCAACGAGAATATGGCTGTCGATCCTGTAAAACCCCAAAGATAGCTCATGATCTGAGTCCAGCACCTGGCTCTGTGCAATACTGAGAGGGTAACACACTATCGCTTGGGCAATAATGCCAAGAATCCACATTACAACTTTGGAACCAGCGTCAGAGTGCAGAATAAATTGGAAATAGTTTTCACAAAAGGTCTGTAAAATGAAACATGTACAAGGAAGATATAGTACACGGTCGTCTAGAGAATAATGCTAATATTTACTTTAAAACCAGCTTCGGAGGCAGAAAAGTTTTAAATGTAACTGTACTAAATGATTGAAAGAAAGAAATTAAATATAACACACGAATGCCAAGACAATATTGCTAAGTATTCGCATTATAACTTGGAACCAGCCTCAGAGTGCAATATAAATTGGAAATAACTTTGGAAATAACTTTCACATTATTAATTAGCGGTCTATAAAATGAAACGACAGCTGAGCTTATAAACTATAAATTTATTGCAATATTGGCGGCTAGTCGGAAGAAAAAATTTTTTTCCAGAGTTACGCCGCAGGGAGCCCAATACGTGAGTGTACTTTCTTCCAACACCGTCAACATTTTGTAGTATTGCCGTCTTAAATTCGCGATTCCAACCTGTTTTTCTTTTAATTTTCAAATGGAAGCGTTTTCGAGGGCAACGTTATTAAGCCCATTTCCCCTAACATGAAATGCATGTCCATGACTTCCAGAACAGCATGCAGCTTGCTACAAACCAACAGGGTCCCGTGTGTCAGCTAGGCTTTGATAGATTGTGCTCGAAAGAAACATATTATGCTTTTAACAGTGCTCATACCTTTTAGAAATTATACCAAATTATGCTATTTTCTGAATATTATGCTCCAGTCTGTCACCGAAATTATGCTATTTAGATTTAGAGGAAAATAAAGATCATCAGTAGCTTCACTCTATTAATTTTGACTTTAATGAAATGAACACTCATATTGTCCAACTTCCAGTCTTACAGTCTAAATAGTTATAGCATTGCAAATATGCATGTTCGCACGTCGAAAGGCCAAAAGATTAACAAATTATCAACCGTTTCTGGGTACTGAACCCAGGTCATAAAGTTAGAGCCCGCATATTTGTTTTAGAAGCCATCCAGCCAAACCCTCAGTTCAGTAGGTATATAAAGACAACTATACATGTTATTAATCTTTGTCAGCGCTATCGGTTATTGTACTGAAGAATTACAAAAGGCTGGAAATAGTCTACGAGAGCATGCTCTTGTGAATCGTTGAACGATGAGTTAAGAATAGGGAATACTCGTTCAGCGGCTGCAGACGAGGGCTGCACCAGCACAACCTTCACCAATGGGGTAGGTTATTGAATTATGACTGTTTTTATTCTTTGTTTCAAAGCAGAAAAGCTCGGACTATACTAGCAGTGCTATCATCATTATTATTATTATTATCATTATTATTATTATTATCAAAAAACCGCATTCCTGAGACGGAATCGGGAGTACTACAAAATGGTGAAGTCCCAAACCTAAAAAAAGCATTTAGTGAGTCGCGACGTTAAGGCCCTGTCTAGCTCAGTGTCTTCTTCTTGACCAGAATGAAGGTGTCTGTCACCGAAAACGGAAGCTTTCGAAAACGCTCTCTAGAATAAAGGTTAAATTGATAACGAAGATGAATTGTTTTAATGTGGACGGGCAAAATAAGGTTTTGCAAAATACTAACCTCGCTCGACCAGTCGGGAAAACAGATGTTTTCTTATTCGTTTTCGTGGTCTAGTGTGGACACAAATCTTTTTATGTTTTTGATAAAATGAAAACGAAGAAAACACATTAGTGCATAGCACAGGGCCTAAGTGTGACCCAATTATTCTAAATACCAAACAGTTCCACTACATATTTATTAGTGTAGTGGAAAACTTTTGCAAACTTGTGAAACATTTATAAATAAATAGTATTTTTTGGCAAACTATTAATGATTTTTCAATCCCAAAAACAATCTTGAAATTCACTTTGAGCAAACAAGAGTTATTTTAACCAGTTTATGCTTCCTACCAAGGAGTTATAAAACTACTTTCCAATACATAAGAAGACATGTAGTTATTGAGTTCAAACATAAACATGTAGAAAGGTCTTAAAATAATAAATGTTTTGGGACCGTGAACAAACACGAACCGTGGTATAACGAATGAATTTAAAGAGTTGTTATCATTCAGTAATTTTTTTATAAAAGAGTTTATATTGTACCGGGAGTTAAAATGATATTGTCTACTTGATCGGTTCTTGCGTGTCCAAATATTCTAATATTTTTCTATATTAATTTATTACCTTTGCCATTAACAACTGTGGCATTCGTATATTCAGTTTCGTGGCCACAAGACCAAGCATGTATAATTTGTGCAAGAACAGCAACATTTGATCTTTTGTTATACAATGTTTTACATTCTGCATATTTTTGGGGGGGGTTTCGAGAGATTTTTAGCTTCACCAATATAACTCCACGACCAAGCAATTCGATAAAAAAAAATTGCGACCAGAAAGGGGTTAGAACTTAGAAATATCAAAAACAGCCTCTAGGTCCTCTGGTGTATGTCAACAGATTGTAAGGTTGTCGAATTAGAGCTTCTATTTTAAAACAAATTTCCAGAGAACGTTATGCAACGAGAAGCCAAACCATCGTTAAATGAGCAAGGACAGTCAATTCTCTTGACGCTATTAAACTACCTAAACTCACAGTTACATCTAAAAAGCATTATCTGAAGATGGCCGTCGGAAAGTGGGCGAAATATTAAAACATTAATACAGTATCATCAATTATTATGGGTTGGCTTCTCGTTATAACGTTTATTATACAACTGTATGCCCAAACTGATATATTTTCAGAGAATGCTTTTCAGTTTCAACATATTGAATTTCTATTTTTTTACTGCAGTCTTATGCAGTTTTCATAACTTTCTTTTCTTCTTGAACGGACCGCGCCGTATTACTCCAACCCTACAAAACTTTGTTGCGTGCCATATTCACAAAATTAAAGGCAAAATAACTGTCTGGTGTATTTGAATAATTCCAGTTCAAAGTTAAGCATATTTGCTCTGGAGACTATTTGTTCACTAGCATTTTTAAGGCGAGTTTCCACGGTCACTTCAAGTTCCATTTCCACTGAGACTCTTAGCAGTTAGAATATTTTTGAACGAAACATTCACCAAACCAGTTTATTCTGCGTGATTTATAACTCACTATGTTGTCCGTTGTGGATTTACTTTATGTGACGGATGAAATAAATAATTTTCCAAACTTCCTAAACGTTAGCCTTTAAGAAGGCGGTATCTTTAGTCCTTATCAAAACTTTGCAATATTGACATAGCTAAAAACAGTATAAAGTTAAAACATTACATACACTTTTAGCCTAAAATTCGTCACAGGGACTGACTTCAAAGTTTAAAATGCTTGGTTTTATAAACATTATTTTTCAAACATTTTAATTTCATTTCCTAGGTCTTTAAACATAATTTGTTTAGTCAAAATTGTGAAACGAATTAGACTAACGAAGTTGTGACATTTGTCATAGTTTTGTGTAAATTACTCAAATTTTCCTACAAAACTTACGTGAAAAGCCACGTTCAGGAATAACACTCTGACTCGCTCTAGCTTCCAATGCGTGTCGGACAACTGTACACCAGAATACTATTCTATAGTCTTAACCAAAATGTGTTCCAGTTTGTCTTATGTTTTGCTCATCAAAGTATTGTCGTGAAAGCTGTTAGCACATTTCCACTAATAAAAATGCCGCCTTGCAAACAGTGATGCGATAGTTGATTATGACATGTCTCAGTGTACGCGGAATGGATGCGTTAAGTGCCCACGTTTCTCTGACCTTCCCCTTCCCCCAAAGAATTATGCAAGCAATTTTTTTATACAAAAAATTAAATGAAAACTTGAAATAACGTACTAGACAGCTAGTTGTAGAATTGCCGGCAGTAAAAGTCACAATATATACTCAAATCCGCTGTTAATCGTTTACTGTACAATCAAACACAAATGCGAGTTCCGATGTCAAAAATATGATTTATTTAAGAAATGAAACACAGCTACCGTGTTTACACAGGTTAATGCAAACCGAGGTGCATTTGGGAGAAATAGAGAGCAAATCAGCACAAATACTAGACCGAAAGTCCAGTGTTTGTGCCTGCTCGAGATTTCTGCAAAATCAACCGAGGTTTGTATTAGCCAAACAGATCTGTTATGATAAGTAGGCCGAAAGAGCGACTGTATGAAGATACAAATTCTCCGTACGTAGTGATAGCCAATAGGAATCCATGTTATTTTGACTGGTTTCTAAGAAACGGACATTTGAACGAGAGTTGAAACATTTTTACGACTATAATTTAAAATTCTCTTTTTTTCCAAAAAACTAAACAGAATCACAGGTGGCTGCTTAAAGCAAAATTAGGAAACGTCTCAGTGCTGAGTCAGCTTATTTGTGAAGGACAGCTCTCTGTTGAATCATCGCCCGTAAACGAACTTTTTAAAAATTAAAGGTTAACTTAGTAAATTTTCACAGGCTTTAAAGGATTAAAGACTTCCACACCGAACGATTGGAGTGTTAAACTATCCATTTATCAAAAATTCAAGTAGACTGAGATGATGGAACTTTTATGCAGCGCCAAACTTAAATGTTTTTTGAGGTTGATTCTCGATAATTTCAGGTCTGTGTTTTGTTCACGCTCTGTTTAATGCCGGTTTTGCGTTAATGTTTTGTCGATAAAAGCAAACATGTATTGTAATAATGTATTAATTTCCTGTCATTTTTGTTTCCCATTTGTTTCTCAAAATACTTAACAAAAATTCAAACATTGAAGTTGTGTTTTATCATTTCGCGTGCCCTTGCTTTCGTTTCAAACTTTGCAGCTGCTAAAGTACCTGGGGCTGGTAAATAAAGTAAGTAACAAATGTTTTTTTCCGTTTTAATATATTTTGGTAAACGTTAGTATCAAAATTTGAAATGTAAACGGCGGTTCAGATTTAGCTCGTTCAACGAGACAACCTGACAAGGAACGCAATATGTACTACGCTAATTTGAATTTCAAAAGCTGTCAAAAGAGTTGCAATTCCTTCGAGGCTTTTAGACTTTGTTAAAAAAAAAATGCAAATTACATTCTTCCAAACTGATATAAATAAAACACTAAACATACACGTTTACGTTTTACAAATTAACATCTAAAACTAACAAAACAAAGATAAACGAAGTGGTTCGTTTACAGTAGAAAAAAAGATTTAAAGATTTGTAAAGTATACACAGCTCAGACAATAACTTTGGGAAATTCGTAGTTTTTGTTTTGTTGTTCTCTTTTAAATTAATTGTTAACTGAATAAATAAACTTTAAACAGAAATGTGGCCCCCGTGACTGTTTTGCGTTTTATCAAATGTTAACAATAAAAATTCAATGGTTCCCATTTCTTTTTCATTTCTGTTGTTGTTAATATTTCTTTCTCAACTACATTATACCATTTCAGTTGTTGTAAAAAGCCTAAAAATGCTGGGATTTACTTCCTTTAACTTGCATTTGTACATGTAATATATTGCCGCCAGATTTCAGAAATTTAAGAAAGTGTTTTTTGGTTCGAAGTGAGACTTCAGAGGCGTCAATCTTGTCTATAGTCTGTGTTCTCTTCAACAAGTTTATTATTTGCAAACGGTGTTGTAGAAAACTTAGCACGGGCCAGTTTGATTCAAGTCTTTTTACCGCATTGCAAGTGCGAGAATTCAAATTAGAATTATATATTATTAGGAGTCATGACGGAAGGAAATAAATCTGGCTTAGCAAAAAGGCAATACACAGTTCAAGAAATTAGCGTCACGGTTTATAAATAATGTGTTAATGAATTGGTTGATCAGATCTGTATCCATGTTTTGAAAAACGTTTTTCTAGCAAATAAATGCAAGATTTTTGTGATCTAGTAATTAACTAAAGAACTTGTTAAGCTTGAACGTTTTGCTTTATCACAGTTCTGTGCATTCAAGTAAATTAGCCTCCCTCGGCGGCACAGCTGAGTGGCCGGGCGATTAGCGTGTCCGACTCGTAATCCTAGGGTCGCGAGTTTGAGCCCCGTGAATTAATTACTGTATTGTGTCTTTGAACAAAACACTTTACCCGACTTGCTCCTGTCAGCTCAGCTGTATAAATGAGTACAGCTTCTGCTGAGGTCTAACCTGCGATGTATTAAGGTCTACCTAAAGGCAGTCAAAGACCGGTCTTATCCTCTTAACACTAATAAAAGGAAACCCGCGGAGATATTAGCGCTGGCCAAATGCACCACTTGGCTCGGGAAACGGATTCAGCTGGCCTTCTGAATCTCTATGCGGATTTTGTCTTAGGTTCTATTGTATGCACTTTTTATTTCATTTCTATTAAAAGTATTCAGTGACTTAAATTACAATTTCATGGGTGGTTGCGCCTTACTAAGTTAGGTGGCTTGGACACTTTGTAATATCATCTGACTTGAGCTTTTGGGATCACAAGTAGGCCTAAAGCACAAAGATATATTTGGTTGCGATTTGCTAAAATTACGCACTTTACTTTAAATGAAGCCAAGCCTTTGGTATACAGCATGAAAATCCTTACACACATTTGTAAACGGTGCAGTACACAACAAATTTCATGCCTTGAACGAGTCCGTAAATCGATGTAGCCAATCCGGTCACGTGCAGGATTTGTACACATTCCATGCATCTGATGTCAGTACAGGCAGTGTACGGGCTACATATATTTATTATAAACAAACAACGGGATATTGAATTTTAAGCGATTTGGTTGGTTCTCTACTCACTGTATATTATCTCATATACATGCTTTTGACCATATATGAAAAACAGCCGCGAAAATCAAAACCAGAGCCGTGTTTACAATTCTTTCGCCCGAAAAATATCAAAACAATGGCGGAAAACTCGAGAACTCAAGCGGTGAATTAGAGAAACTCTTTGAAAACTCCATTCCCAGCAACACTAAACGTGCCACAAAATATGGCATGAAACTTATTTACGGTGAGTACTGCTGTAAGCTGAATTTTTAAAGTGTTTACTCAACACTCAAGACCAATTAACTAAATTGAAACTGATAAAAGTTTCAGCAGAATGTTTGATTCATATATCCAGTTGTTTGTTTCTTATAAAGAAATTATTCCACTCACGCTTGTTGGATATGATTTGAAATGGCCAACTCGGCGCTTCGCGCCTCCTCGGGTATCTATCACCTCATATCCAACGCGCGTTCGTGGAATCATTGTTAAATATACGTTCCTGTAAACTAGGCGTTTCATGCCATGATACATACAAACAAATCAAATAATGTGGCTTTTGGTCAATTGTAGATTCTACGGCAGAATAATTGATCTCAAACTTGCTTTCCTTTTGCACATCAACAAGTAGATGTAAATTGATTTTCCGTACTCTGTGTATCTCTTATTGAACGTAACAGTACGCGTCATATCGCCTGTTCCTATCTTCTGGGTTGGTAGAGCCAATTAACCCAATCTTTCCACCACAGCTTGAAGTTTCCACTCGCATTGGGTAACGTACTGTTGCATCAGCAAGCCAACCCCACCTGATATAAACGTTCAACGTGAGAGAAAATCGATACTATAGTCTGAAATACTATATATAATATATTTGAAATATTATATGTAATATCGCCTGTCCTGCAAGACCTTAAGTGGCTTTCAGTCAGTAAGCAGCTGTAATTCAGAAAAGCCGTCATGATGTTCAAGTGCAAGAACAACTTTACACCTCCATAAACCTTTGCAGTAAATTCAAGAAACGTTGTTATGGTAGCACACAAAATAGCGATAACTTAGAAATTCCTTTTTAAGATCCACCTCAGGGCAAAGAAGTTTCGAATATAGAGGTGATAAAGTATGGAATGGCCTCTCTGACGAGCTCAAAAGTAACATGTTTCTAAGATCTTTTAAAAGCAAGTTAAAAAATGTCTTGCTTGGACACGATTAAATTTTAAAAGGAAATTCCAACTCGTATTGTATATATTGTATATCATCCCATATTTTTTATCTATATTTTTATTATACAGTTGCTGCCTTTTATTATCAAATTTTTGCAACTTATTCTTGAAAAGCACCAAAGGGAACAACAAAGTTGTATCTGATCTGATACTACATAATAATGTAGTAGTACTACGTGTATATCAATCTTAAAAGAATCTGGAGTTACCAGTTCTTTGATAAGTTTGTATAGTATTCCTACAAGAGTAGACTCCTTCAATTTCGTTTTATTTTATTTTCTAATTCTCTCAGCTGTTTGAAAAAAAAAAGACAAATTTAAGTAACAAAGCTACATTTGGGGAAAAAAATTAAAACATTATTCAGTTTTAACGTTGATACAGTAAACTGGGAAAAATGTATAATTATTGCTAATGTTCAGTAACTGCATTGAAATTGGTATTTTTAAAGTTTTTTAAATGGCACAGTTTCATAATAAGTTATATTTATAGTTGATTGATATTTGATATAAAAAGTCAAATAAGGAGTACCATTTAATCACTTACATTCTCCCTTAAGAGAAGCCAGACTTTTTTATGGTTTAAAAGGAAAACTTTATAGACACAGAGTTAAGAACATGAGTGCAAACAGACAGCTTCATAGTTTGTATATTGCATTACCCTGTTGTACGTAATGACTGCGCATGCTCACCTGCATTTCTGCATGCCTGCCTTCCAGGCCTCGAAGAGTTGGTCAAACGAAGCTAGGATGCCACCGAGAATCTCACAAATTCTCTGTGCTTCATAAAACGTCCATTGGTAGTGGTTTCCAGAAATCGATGCGTGGTAAACTCCGGCCACAGGTGCACTTCTTTCAATTACATCTTTATCTATTCATAGTAACAATAAAATTTGTTTTGTTTTTGTTACGGGAGTAACCACCTAAGAGCTGAAATACTTAAAAATAAAACAAATGTTATTTCTGCACGTTAATCCTTCGAGATGCATAAATTAATATGTGTCGTTACTATCACCATTGTCATCATGATTAACATCGCAGTCATTAAATTCTTTTCCATTAGCATCATCACTATCAACAATATAACCACCGTGACAAGCGTTTAATCCACACGACATCACTGAGTATTGAGAAAATCTTAACGAAGAACGAATCGTGAAACACGATCCAGATTTAGCCAGTAAGTCATACTTATTAAGATTTTCAACACATATGCAACAACTTTGAGTTTCTTAACAGACATGTTTCGATTCGGCAGTAGCATTTGCCTTCGTCAGTGCTTTAATGAATATGTTAATGGTATTGTATATATAGGAAAAATAATGACAATAGTGATAGATACTAATATAATAGAATTATGTGGAGTACAATAGTGGCCTTTTATAGTGCAGGTTTGGTACTAAAGTGTTTTACTTGAGAATTCATTGATCAGGCATTCAACTTCTATGATTTGCAAATCAAAAAAGCATTACATATCCTTTGGGAAAAGCCCTCGCTGAATGTTGAAGTAAAACACTTTAATACCAAACTTGCACCAAAATAGGCCACTATTGTACTCCACATAATTCTCTTATATATATCTATCACTATTGTCATTACTTTTGCTATATATACAATACCATTAACATATGCGTTAAAGCACTGACGAAGGCCCATGCTACTGCCGAAACATGTCTGTTAAAAAACTCAAAGTTGTTGTATATATGTTGAAAGTCCTACTTACTATTGCAAACACTCTGTCGCTACCACCATCATTATACTATTTATCATGATAGTTGCAACCATATTCCTCATCATCATCATCATTACCATTTGAGTTTTTACCATCACCGTCACCATCACTGTCAAAATCCTCATCATTGCTTTTATATTTGTCACTCGCCCACGTCATCATAACCGCGATTATCGTAACCATATACCTCACCAGCATCGTTATCACCATCACCATCACCATCATTATTATAATCATCCTCATGGTTACCGTAACCATGTTTCTCACCGCCATCACCATCACCAAAATTATATTCATTTTTTAATCGTTAATGTTACGTTGTTGTTGTTACCATCATCATCTTTACCATTGTCGCTCTCGTTATCGTTAACAATGCTCTATGGTACCGAAAACACGTATTAGCTAGAGATAAAAAAACTTTTATATGTGTTCACGTTTTTCTTACCAATGCTGCAGTTTTTGCCTAGGAAAGGCACAGACGTGATTTCAGGAGGACAAATGCAGCCATATTTGCCTCGTGATTCCATCATACAAGTACCTCCGTTATAACAACTTGTGCACAGACAAGGCGACGACAAGCAGTTATCCTGCATGAAGAGAAATTAAAGAGAATTATGTTAATAAGTTAAATCCAAAGCTATTAGATTTGTGTCAGGTGGATTTTGATACATTCTTTTTTGCCATGTCCAGGCTCAGAGTATACCCTGCCTGTGAAACACATGTGCAACCTTAAGAAGATTTGTACATCACACATCTTTTTTCCACTATGAAAATTAATGTAAGTTAGCTTATTGTTAGTTTGCAAAGTGATTGATTCTTGCTTTCTGAGGACAAAAATAATTCTATTGCGAGGCCCATAGCAAGGAGAAATATTAACTAAGGTAGTATGAATATATATCAATACGGCTGTGCGAGCGCCAAGCTAAGTAAACACTAGCATAATGAGAAAGTATCAGTTAAGAACATTAAGCTAAAATCTGGTCAGAAAATACTGCGTTGAAATTGATATTTTTAAAAACTTTTGCACAGTTTCACAATAATTAGCTGATTGATATTTAAAATAAAAAATGGGGAGAGGATTACTACTTGATCTTTTCCATCCAGTCCCTCGGGAAAAGCTTAAATGGAAAACTTTGTAGATACAGAGTTAAGAACATGAAGCAAACAGGCAGCTTCATGGTCGGCATTGCTCAATATACAGTAAGTTACTACCGCATAAAAAACGAGTGGAATAAGAACACTCAGGCTGAAATTTGGTTAGAAAAGTACCATAGACATCAGAACACATTCAGTCTGATTTATGAAAATTGTTTTTATATAAAAACCTGGATGGCATGAGTTTCTTATTTAGATACTGTTTATTTTTAAAATTAAAAAAAAAAACATAGTTTCAATACAGTCAGTTTAGGAACTTTAAGGTACAGTAATTTGTTTTTGGACTTTGCTGCCCAAAATTATGTAACCAAAAAAATGTTACCTTCTGGCTTCTTTACCTTAATTTTTAGAAGCATATTTAAGAACACCTTAAGAACATTTGCAGAAAACACTCAATAAATAAGAACAAGATTAGCCTGATTCCCCAAAACATGCGTTTTTTGTGCGGGTGTTTACTGTATTCGTTTCCATTTGCAAAAAGAGTGAGTTGTTTTGTTTTGGAATGTTTTCCGTTAACAAAAACCAAGAGGAAAATCATGACAACAA
>JAOBRD020358165.1:0-20432 GCA_027575215.2 Hydrozoanthus sils
AACCTCCCTGGGGGGGGGGGGGGGAGGGGATGGTGTGCGGCTACACGAAGGCAGTATATGTCTTGAAAGACGTTTGTGTTACTTAACTTGCTAATCAAATTGAGCTCTATGCTATTTAAAGGCTTTACACCATATCATTTCAATTTTTCCTTTTTTGTTTTTGCAACGTGAACAAAACATGTTTATGATACTGCCTTTGTACGCCTCCGTAGAGTTGATCGGAGCTAGTTCTAGAAGGGAATTCTCAACATTATATTCCTTGCCTGATTTTCTGTCATCATCACAGTCGTCCTCATTCACCCAGTACCAGATAGTTCCAGGGCTCGTCATGCCTCCATATCTCATCCACTTTGCCGGGTCGTATTGCATATTTCCAGAGATGATAGTTCCGCAGGACCACCAGTTGTCTGGGTTCTTGGCTGCAGTCAAAAGACCCCTGCTACCTTTTCCGTATTTATCAAACCACGGCATCCGCAACGGTGGCCCATTATACCAAACAAAGTCCCACTTATCGAACTTTTTCGTCAAAGTCACTTGCTTCTGATTGCTGCTTGTTGCTATAAAGCTAAAGAATTTAAAAAGAGTTGTCATAATGCATGAATGTTCTATGTAACGGTTTTTAAGATAGAAGCGGTACTGATTTATGATGTATTAGCCATCGCATGTTAAACCTTGAAAAGGAAAACTTGATATTATCTTCTTTCATATCTAGTCCAAGTGATGGTGAATCATTCCTTTTCTACCGCCTTAACTGTTGCACGAAGAGTGCTTGACAACCAAGATAACAGAAATGAAAGTGCGAGTTAATATGTGACATTTAACTCTAGATAGTATTATAAATACCATATGGCACGTAAAATAAAGTCAGTTTGCATGTTGTAGATTAAAGATAATCTCTTTAACATTTTTTTTTCTATACAATTTTTTCTATTGATGCCCATTTCGAAGATTTACTTGAACACTGAACCAGTGTTCTCACTTGGCAAGAGCTTAGGGGGCGGATTATGATATTCAATAACCTTGAGTTGTTGCTCAATCTTAATGTTATGCCATTATATATACCCACATCCCAATAAGCAAAATAGTTCATGGGAATTAAAAAGGATCGAAACTACGCGGTTTTGAGTTACCGAAGCTAGGATAGGCCGATCCTCCTAACTACGTCACAAATTTGCACGCGCGAAATGCATCCTGGATCTTGTAGTCATTCATTCTTCGATACAGGCCGAAACAAAACTAGTAAATTGTCCAATGAGTGTTCATAATAGTCGAGTAATGTAATTTTGGAGCGTGAATAACGTCATCTAACCTGTAGGTTTTGGGTGCAGTAAAGACTCCTCCCCAATGATTTCGCTTATGAGCATCAAACTTGTATTGAAAAGTTTCATTACTACTGAGGTTCTTGATAAAGTCACCGTACGCGAGAATGGAGTAGTCTTTGCTGAGAGAAGGTTGCATCATGTTTCTGAAATAAAAGACAATGCAGAATTTTCTTAAAATTCAAAGTTTAGAGGTAAAATTACAAGGCTTATAAATTCTCGAACTCGGTCACGCCCATCTAATGACCAGATAGATATTTCAATTATTTTGTTAGAAAATTCCCCCAACCAGGATTGGATGCTTTTCTTTCCTTTGCTTTTCATTTCTAAATAATAATTATAATTATTTCCTCTTTCTTTTTTGTTGTTCTTCTTCCGTGGACACAAAAATAATGCAAAATATATCCAGCCAACTGTCTTAAGTTAACCTCTGGTTATTACAGTTGGCTGAGTACCTATACTATTCTGTTCTCACATATGAAGCTACTGTATTTAGAATTAGTTTGAGTTTTCATTTAGCTATTTTGGGAAAATTTTTCTTTTTATCTTCAATAGTTGACCTGGTTTGGTCAACTCCCAATTTCTCATTACAAAATGAATTTTTGTTTATGTTATTTAAAGAGTAGTTAGAAGACGATAGAATAATTGAGCTGAAAAGGGGCATAAACGTTGCTAACAAAGACAGTTAACAGTTGAATGTTCAGTTAATAGTTTGTTCACCACTTTAGATTAAAAAAACAATTTCATTCAACAAGTTTCTTACAAATGTGGAAGGCATAGGAAAAAGCCCGTAGGGGCTAACAAGTTCCTACACCTTATCTTAGTTTTAACTTCAAAAGAGTGGAGACAAAGTGCTTAACAACTTAAACAAACGAAGATTATTACCTTAGAGGAACTTGAGCTCGAGTCCAGTTTCCGTTAGCACTGGTAACTAGCAGCGTGAATGCTCCCTTATCTGACGTCATGTCACAGTACACTGGAAGGTAGCTCGCAGGATTTACAGGGTTGATCAGATAAACACCATCATCATAAGTGCGTCCAGCTCGCACACCATGCAGCTTAATCTCATTACAAGATCGCCTGTAGAAACAATGGTAAAAGTCGTCTGGTTGGCATAGTTATAAAGCCTAAGGGCACCAGTTTGCCGAGCGGGGGTCTGAGCTCGATTTCCGAAGCTTGAAGTTTTCAGGCACAATATATAAATAGTAAGACCATTAAATTGTCTTTTGCGATTTGGAACCCAAGGAAAACGCCGCAACGCTTGACATAGAAGAGTAAGGTAATCCTTGTCTTGTGGTCAGCCAACTATGATCTGAGGGTGCCTCAGATAAATTATGCGAGCTATGTCACATTCTCTTCTGCTTCTGCTGTATAGGTTTGATTGCATATTTGATCATATATATTGGAAATGTTAAAAATTCTAGTAGACAATTTACATTGTATTGTTGTCATATGATTACTAATACTGTTACTATTATTATTGTTGTTATTATTTACATCAAATAATAGTTAGAAAACGTACAATGGAAAATAAATCATAAGTAAGTACTACCTTGTTCCTTCCCTTATCCACATCCTGATAATTTTGGGATCTTTTTTCAACCCTTTAATGTAGCTTGGAGCCTGTACTCCACCTGAATTGTAAACAATCGATCCGGATGGATCATCCACTGTCGATGCACTGCTCAGTAAGATATCTGGTGAAAGACCCAATCTGGGCATGCGCACTCCCAGGTTTCCGCTTGTGTCCCAGTTGTCAAACTTCTGAAGTAAATTAATGTTGGTCTGTTTGTCTCCTGTTGACAAGAAGCTGTAATCGACTGGCGTCTCCCAGATTCCGCCCCACCGATCCTTCCCATCGGCTTCGATACGGTATTGAATAGTTTTCTGTGACAAGGGAGGTATAAAGAAGTGTAACTTTTTGGTCTATAAAGATTAACGAGAGACATTAAGGAAGAGGTTCATTTGTTAATAGCATTCTTTTTTCCCCGGATTGCTTTCACTAGTTTGAAACTAGTAAACTTGGAACTTTAAAAAGTTCCTCATTTATCGTAAAAGCGTGATCTTAGAACTAAGGAAGAAAAAAAAAATTTCAGTCATTCGAACTTTAAGGACAGAGAGTTTACTTAGCATATATACTAAATGCAGGAAAGACAACAGCATCAAACTTGCATTAGATGCTCATTTTCTACGGCCTATACTACATTGGCATCCTCTTTTCTCTAGCAGAGTAGTTTGCGTGTGTATACTGTGCAACAAGACCGTGAACCTTAACCTGGACAAGGAAACTAGGTTTAACATGTTCCCCAGAGTAAACTCTCCGGTATGAAAGCACAGGAACTTTGTTATATAGGGGGTATATGCTGTGATAAAT
Organism: Hydrozoanthus sils; assembly: GCA_027575215.2. Classification (NCBI taxonomy): domain Eukaryota; kingdom Metazoa; phylum Cnidaria; class Anthozoa; order Zoantharia; family Hydrozoanthidae; genus Hydrozoanthus; species Hydrozoanthus sils. Next base: position 3,694 of record JAOBRD020358165.1, read on the forward strand.
AGGTGTGCCACCTTGAGAGAAACACATTTCAAGAACCTGACATTTGTAATGGCCAGGAGACTCTGAAAAGAGTATTATACTTCAGGATCATCTGCTTTTGGGCAAAGGACTTTGAGTTCCTTCACCATCATATCCCTGAACTTTAACCCTCGTCACCATCCCGCTGCACAGTACCAAAACACTTTCATAATTTACAGAACAAAAGGATATGTATGTATACTAGTTATAAGTCTCTAGAACAAATTAAAGTGGTTAGCTTTACAAAAAGTTGAAGAAAAAGTACCTGAGAAGAGTCAAAATCCTTGATTACATCAGCAAGTCCGAGAATAGAGTAGTCAGAGTTGAGCGACGGCAAATTCTCGTTCCTCAGCTTAACCTTGTCTTTTGTCCAACCAGATTTTGAGGCACTAGTGAGTAGCAGGGTCCATGCACCGCCGTGACTTGTCAGGTCACAATAGGTTTTTACATCCTTCTGTCCCGCTGGCTGTATGGAGTAAACTCCATCTACAGAAGTATAAATATATAGACTCGGAAAACTAGCAATACGTTTAACTACTTTATGTGACGTTGAGCCTTTTGAGTCATTCAGTTGTTAAATATATTAGTGTATATGGATTTAGGTAACTTTGGACCGGGGAAGGGTGTAGGGGGACAGAAAGAGCTCGCGTCTATACTCTAGAACGATAAAAGGTATTGAAGCCAAACTTGAAGGTTAGGTAGAGTATCCCAAAAGAATAAACTTTATTTTTGTACTTGAAGTGAAAGGTCACTGTGACGTTGATTTGACGTCATATTTTCGATAAAACAGTCCATAGACCTCTGAAATTTTCTTTTAATTGTCGTTGTGTTTTAGTTATTTTTTTTATTTTTCAGTTTATTGCTTTTGAAGGTAGGGAGGGGGTTGTAGAAAAAAAAACTGCTTTACTTATAATGTATATAATAAAAAATTTAAGATTGCAAAAATTATTGAGAAAAAGATAATGTAACAAAACAAACTAGCTGTGTAAATGTTCATTCTTATGTATAGTTTCCAACATTTTAGGCTTTCAATGATGACGTTATTGCGCAATACATATGACAACAGTAATTTAATAGATATCGATTTATTTCTTTAACATGAAAGAAATACATTGACTTCTAGGCTAAAAAAGGTTGTTTTTTGTTTTTATTTGTGAAATTATATGTCAAAGGTACGAAAAAGCCAGAAATGAAAAAACGATTACCATCGCAACAGTAGACTCACCAAATACAAAGCTTTATCATGTTTCTGTTTTCTGATAAATTTGAGGAAAAGTCATACAATTTATTGGCAATTAGATGAATGCTTAGGGAAAGTTGACTTACTTGAGGAGGGGGGGGGGAAGTTGAATTGAACTGATGTTCCTACAGTAACACGACACGGCAGAAATTTTAGGAAGGCCGCGTGATACGCTTGAAACGTCGTGTTACACTATAAGAATTTCGGTAAGCTAGTGATTCAATTTAAATCTATAAATTAATTACCTTATATTAAAGATCTAATCGCAAGAGAGACACAATTCCAACATCTACAAAAAAAAAACCCGCTGGAAAGTAAATTTGCGGGCAGACCGGCGAGAAAACGAGATTGTTTTTTTTTATAAAAACCTTTATCCGACTTCATAGTTCAGATGTAGGGCAAAAGTTTTGCAAATTAGAGTTACATAGCATTTGGTTGTTAGTACCTCCTTTCGTTTTTAATTAATAATTCTTATCATGAAATCTGACTGGTTACGTTCCATAAGCGGGCAGAATTTTACGAACTTGCCCCTGCTCAATCTGAACATAGATTTTTTTCCCATGAAATGACACCAAAACCCTGGGAAAGGAAGACTTCATACACCAGACCTCTGCCACAGTTGTTTTACAATAAATACTTCCCGACTTGTAAATAACATATAATTATTTACTAACCCTTCAGTTCCTGATTCAGTTGAACCTTTCTCAGTGATACCTCCATACACGATCGTGGAAGCTGGTACGGACCTTCTCTCATCCAGTACCAAATAAACTCAGGATCCCGCTCCACCTCTCTTGCATTACCGATCCACGGTGCAGGGTGATGGTAAAGAGTGTTTCCTAGAGTATTTGTTATACACGGTCATATAAAGAATATTTACAGGGTTATACTAAACAGAATTTCATAGAGTATGAATTACACGATAATATTCAGGGTGTTTACAGGGTGATAGTAAACAGAATTTCCTAGAGTTTTTATTACACAGTGGTATAAAATTGTTCATTGCCTTAGTTGAAGGACAAATGAACTTAAAACGGACTCCTATCAGAATTTTAACGTTCAGAACAAGGTTCTGGAGCGCAGCTAAGAACGGGTAAAACCTTTCACTAATTATTTTGAATTTTGAGTATCGCACAAGGAGGGGATCAAACGTTTAATCGAGTTAACTAATATTTCCACTAACGGTCTACAATAGAAAGAGTATAAGCATTATCAAAGAGCTAATTTTGCGTTTTTACCCCGGTAGTAACACAAAATCATGTTAGCAAATAGCCCTATATAAAGAAGGAACATGTGGAATCCTTTCATGCTGTGAGTCCAACAAAATATTATTTAATATGGAAACAAACCAATAATAATCAAAACCGTTTTGAGAAGTTATTATTCCTATTATGGGTCCGCCCCTGACCTCCCATCCCCCTACTGGCAATAAGAGGGACCTGTCACGTCATGGACCAGATTGAAAGGCTAACAAAGGACCTGTGATGCAACCTCTTTAAATTAGTACCCTTTAAGTCGTTAAGAGATCTGTAATGAACCTCTTCAAGATGTAAGATACCTGTGTAACGGACCCTTTGAAGTAAACGTTTACCTGTTATGGATCCCCACCAGGCATAAGAGCCACTTGAAGAGGTAGTTAATCTAGCTCCGGAAACCCAAGGCATTCTTTTCTCGATGCTTGTATCAGCGTATTGCCAATTGTCAAACTTAGTAAGCAATGTTACGTCTGTCTGCTTGTTGTGAGTTGCGGTAAAGGTGTATGATCTTGGCGCCTGCCATATCCCTCCCCAGCGGCCTGCAAGAAGTCATAATAATAACAATATCTATTAGTTGCCGTTCATTGGCATATCACCCAGGAGTTAAAGTGCTTATAGTCTCTGGATGGGGGGGAGGAGTTTCCTTATTAATTGTGATACAAGTTTCTACAGAGTGGTTAATCTCTATCAGTCATTCCTAAGCGATCGACTATTATTCTTTGTCTCTTCTTTGAAAAGTAACCTTGTGTTAGAAGTTCAAATTGTATATCAATGAAGATCTCTGTGCTTACCAAACTTTTGTGCCTCGAGCCTGTACTCAAACGTATTCCCATTTATATTTAAAAAGTCCTTTATTCTATCAGCGTAGGCTAAAATTGAGTAGTCTTTATCAACTCGTGGTTCGCTGGGGTTTCGCAGTGGAACGCTGTCCACGGTCCAAGTATTTGTGTGACTAGTAACCAACAAAGTCCAACCGCCTCCATCACGTGTCATATCGCAGTAGACGAGTATTGGTTTTCCTGAATTTCCCGGATGGATCTTGTACAATCCGTCCGGATAATGCTTGTTAGATGCCTTGCCAAGCGCTTGAAGATGGCGGCATGAGTGAGCAACTAAAAAGCCAAAGCATTCGTGTTGACGAATTTATTTACAAGTTATTCGGAAAGAAGAAAAGGGATCAGAACATGGAAGCAGCTAAACCTAGCCGTGTTTGTCATTGCTGTACTGATTTGCTAAAAATATTCATGCTCTTTGGTCGTGCCATTGGCAAAACATAAATATTTAAGAAAACAAAGCTCACCGGGGCATTGTTGAGTGTTACACCTTTCTTCCTGAATTCTGATTCCTTCGCAACCTTTGCCGCCATGAGCTGGGAATGGTTTGTTGCAAAACCGATGACGTGAACGAGTTCCTCCATTGCAGCCCCTCGTACAGTCTGTCCACTTGGACCACTCGCCCCAGTTTCCATCTCGAGCCGATAAAGCTGCATACCAAAACATTACGAAATCAAGCTGAAAATTGAAACATATCACACCCCCCCAACTCTTTTTAATAATTGAATGTCATTCAAAACCGAAACTATTGCATGTCCTTTTCCGAATCTCTAGCTCAGCTGCATCATGTCATAAGAATAACAATAACAATGATAATGAGCTTATTACCAAAATAAATCTTAACAAAAAGAAGTAAAAAGTTTAGAGTCTTTGATCACCAAATTCTATGTTGCAATAACATTTTAAACAATAATGCTATTATAATAATAAAAATAATAACAACACTATTAATGACGTGTAAGAAAACAATAGTTATAATAATATCAATAATAATAACTAACAGAAAAAGTGATATCATGAAAGGTAAAAATGTTATTAATAGTACAACAAGTCAGTGCCTTACGTGTAATGCAACCATTGGACGGATCATAAGCCGCGTCACAGTGGCATTCGCCAGTGCTTTTGCATACCTGAAGCGAACGTAAGAACTCAGGAATCGAACCAAAAAATTACTTATAAAAATCAGCCCCAAACAGTCCGGGAAACAGTTCTAATGAATGATACGAACTTTGATTTCTGACTCTCAGTCCAAGTGACCATAAATATGCTTGTCAAGTTGTGATCAGGGCAAACTTCTTAAAACGCCGGGAGAAAGAGCAACCGCGGTTTTAAGGACTGCTAAAGAGACTGTATTCCACATCTCTTAACATAAGATATATCGCTCTTCAGTTTGGTGTATATCTGATGCAGCTTGAAAGAAAGCGTTAGAACGATAACATAACTGTACCAAAATTTAGATTTATCTATTGATTCACTAACAGAATAAAGGTTCTCTACTATCCTATATGACGATCTACAGTTTAATCTTTTTAAGAAGACATCTTACCCCTCTTCCTCCACACTCTTTCCCTTGGGCGATGGGGCATTTTTTTAGACCCAGCACCGAGAGATCCTGACACTTGTTGTTCACACATATCTGCATTGAGTAATCATCCTTATTAGTTCTGTTGTCCCGCTTTAGCAACAGTTTTAGTCAAATATTCAGTTTCAGTTGGGTTTTAGTTGTTTAAATACAATTCTTTTAATACATTATTCATGCGATTTCAGACCTATCAGGGAGCCAGATTTGGTCAGGTGGAGACGCCGTCAAACACTCGTTAGAATGTTTGAACAAATTTCAAACTCTAGGGATGAAGTTGTTCTTAATCAACATATTTATAACGACAAACAATTTTACATTCCAAATTTTATAAATTCCATTCATACATCATCCAAATTTAACAAATTTCACTCATGTTTGTTACTTCTTAGCTTACAAACTTACAGCAATGAACCGTACAACTTGTACATTTTCTCATTCTCTGAAATAAACTTCTCTAATAAGTACTTCGTGTTAACCAGAACATTAATCGCATAAATAACAGCTATTGTTCACTTATGGATAAACTATTCTGTTAATGATTCGCATTGCTCTCTTTAGCGACTTGCTTAGCCAATAATTTAGACTTGACGCGTCCACTTCTTCGACACCTGATAACGCCGCAACTTCAAGCTAGTGGTAATCCTTAAAATAGCCTCGTGGCTCTATAGTAACTTTTCTTCTTTTCATAAGGTTATCGGCTCTCTCAACCTGACAAACGACTCTCCTTTGCTGATGGTCGAACGCCAAATACCGCACTACAGCAATTCATTGTCCATGTAACACTGCATAATTTCCAATATTGTTTCATTGAGAGGCCAAACGAAAAAACACGAGCTTCGTAAGTTCATCAGCTCTATTGTGTGATGAGCACTTTTCTTGAAACATTAAGTTGATCAATGAACAATGCAATCAACAAGTCTATTCTGATCGATTGAGAAGCTGTTTCAAAAACTCGTACTTCGTGTTTGAATGGGGATTCCAAACACTTCGAAATAATAAAAGTTCTCGGTGTTTGGAACCCCCATTCAAACACTCGTGCTCGTTACACATTAAAAATACTTTAACAGTGCATAACATTTCAATTCTTTACACAATAATCAATTAAGGTGGCAAGGAAGCCAAAAAGATTAATGTCGAAGGTTGGGCCATACTTCGTGTGTAAGACACAGAATCAAACATGGTTTGTGATTGGTTGATGTGAGGTTTGGGGCAAATGTTTTTCCATACATGTTACAAGCTCTAAAATTTATTTGTAGGCTGTACGAGAAATCATTTTTGGATTTTGTAAGTGCCATGCAGGCCTAAAACTGAAAATCTTTACTTCAAATTTTTATATTAATGTTTACGGTGATACTCTCCCTCCTCAGTTGTGTATACAAAAATCTAAAAAGAGTAATGTTAGTTAAGGAATAAGTCCAATAGGATTATTTTGAAAGTCACAGACTTTTAATTAGTCAAAACCTTAATCTTACTTTTCGGGGAACTTCGTTCCTACCTTGTTGTCTCCACATTTAGTACCAGATGCAACCATTCCTTGACCAACGGAGTCGCCATGTTTTAATTTGGCCGCACTAGACATTTAGGAACCAACAACTTCAGTTTTTTATGGGCTAATGGATTGTGTCTTTAAAACAGTTCAGCGGTAAAAATGTGTAAGCTCAAACTCATACGCTGGATGAATTCGTAAAAGTCAAGTTAATGGTTATTGCAGCATACCGGCGCTGCTTTACACGTTTTTCCAACTAGATATTCAAAATTCAATTTTGGCACCGATGTCCTTTTTCACTTCGTTTTGACATTCAACATGCTTTACGAGGCTGGTATTGAGCTTTAAAGAACATGGTATCTTGAAGTTATATCTTTATGAAAATGTTCTTGTTATTTTCATTATTCTATTATTATCATTTTCAATTTCATTATCTTTACCATTATCGTTATCCTTATCAGTATCGATATCATTATCGACATTGTCATCGCTACCATTATTAAAGAGTCTCAAGTTAGTTTAATATACCTGCACTGTGCACCATTGCCTAAAGCAATCTTCGTATAGTTAACACCATAGTCAATTATTGGCGTGTGACGGGTGTCCTGACATTGGATCTGACCACACAGAACGTCCCTTGGAGAGGAGAAAGAATATTGTTACGCACTTGTGTGACGTCATTAGTTATTTTAACTCTAACCTCTCTATCCGCGGGGGAATCTTTCACCAGGGGGATTTCTTGCAGGATAACCAAAATAAACTTACCAGCGCATTTCTCCAAGATCTCAAGTCTAATTCAATCAAACTATTGCTTTTAGACACACGTGTGGCACAAACATGAGGAGATTTGTGAAGGTCAAAATTCCAACCTTGACATACCATTGTTGTGTAGTGGGCTAAAATCTAAAATCTAAACTAGTATTCCACAAAGGGAAAAACCCATCACCGTGGATGTAGCGCAGTGCTTGTGGTATGTGCAGTATATAATTTAATGTCAAATCTAAACTACTATTAATCCACAAAGGGAAAAAGGGAAAAAGAACCAGCAAGGCTCGAGCTATTATATGTGATTCCGACATTCGTTGCACACTCATGGAACTATGTTTGGTTTTTATTGGATGATGTCTATAAAAGTTTTGGAATCCGTATCCGAGTCACGTGTCTAAACTTTACTTTCTAGAAAATTGTAGGCCCTTTCTTAAGATGTACTACACCCCATTTTTTTTTCATTTCTAAGCTTACATAGAATCTTAAAACTATCAATATAGTCAGACAAGCTGCAACAGGATTATCCTTGCTGGTTCTTTCGAGCATACAAATATAGTCTTTTAGTATTTACCAAAGCAACCAATATCCATTTTAATTCGCGCGCTCTGATTGACTCCCGTATCTCGCAATACCTATGACTATTGGTTGATTTTGAGGCCGTAGTCAAAATGGCGTCGCGTTACCCGTTATTTATAGACGAGGAAATGATTTCTTTTAACGAAGAACCATTCCAGAAAACACAAAGAGGACAAAAAGATTTGTCTTTTTGGTTTTAATGGTTAGGACAATTTTTTTTTCTTTCAAAATCTGCTTAAAATCTACGACATTTATGTCCTTCAAAAAACCCTGAAGAATGTACACGAAGCGCGCGTGCTAGAAATAGAAAAAAAAGTTAAATTTTGTCCTTCTTTGAAAAACGAAATGCATTTTATCCCTTTCTTCTGGTAAATACTAAAAAAACTATCCCCCTCAGGGTCAGTGTCTAGCTCTAGATGTATACCTCGACGCTTCGCGTCTCGGTATATATCCACCGCTATTCACCTCCCCTTCTGGGGATAGTTGTTAATTATTACTGTTAATTTGTTCTTAACTTGTTCTTACTCTCTCAAAGTTAAATCACGAAGCGGTTCACTCACTTAGATGCACATGGAGTAGACACTGTAGAATCGCATGTTCCGTATCCTTTGCCATCGGTGTTCAGTTTGTCGTAGCAACTTCTGGCACCATCATTGGCAGCTGAATGGTTGGATAGTTGGAAAATAAATGTTATATTTAGGGCTGTCAATCATAGATCACCCAGTGTTTTTTGTATGGGATGGCTTCCTTGTTGTTTGCAAAGCTCCTTTTTCAGCCTTTAAGTCAATTTCTTTTTCAAAATAATCAAAATATAGATTTTGAAAAATAAGTTTAAACTAAACAGTAAATAATCGAAGGTCAACGTTTCCTCTCCTGGTCCTGTAACGAGTGATTCATACTAACCGTAACGACTCGTTGGTAAAGTGTTGCTATTGTGAGCATATCCATACTTATACCTAAGGCAGGCAAAGCTTACTTTGTGTTGAATTTGAAAATGCTACACTCTTTAGGAGTTTTGAGAGCTGTTAGAGTCCAAGACTCAAGCTACACCGAGGTCTGACCGAGCGTCAGCATCCATTCTGCAGCCAATCCGGACACAGTGAAGCATGATGTTGTCGTGCTTTGCTGGGCAGTAAAAATATTTTATCTTTCCTGTTGGTTCTTGTGTTTCCTTTCAATTTAAGGTTTGTCTAGTAGAAAATGCTATAATAATTGTGAAAATAGTCCGAAACTACTTACTCGGTCCCCAAAGATCGTTGCATTGTGTGTTTCTAGTTTCGGCACAAGTTCCTTGATAACACATCGTCTGCAACGCAATAATTGCAAAATATCTTAACATCTAAATTTAAATATAAATTTGTATCTCAATGCTCCAATACAGCTGAACAGTGAAACATACTGCACTCTAGTGACAAACCAATCGAACCCAGTTTTCTACAAGTTTAGTTTCACTCGAGCTTATTAGCATAATCAAACTTGCTTAGTGATCGAAACATAGACAACATAGTAATCAAACATATAAAGATTCTTTAGAACTTTCCACTTACATTTGAATGATGGGTGTCGCCACTAGTCGAATAACTCTTCCATTGCTGACCATCAGAACTGTAGTATACAAAATACCCGGTTACCCAGCCGGGTTTGTTACTGCCTTGAGTTGCAATTGAAGAGACAGTAATGACCTGCGGAATAAAATGTTTAGCTCTGTTTAGTTCAGAGGCTCACATAGAGAGCCTTTAAACAGCTTTGTATTCTCTGTTTAGAGGAACAAATGTTCCACAGTGGGATGTGAGATCTGGGCCGCACGTCCCGCTCACCAAAAGGGAAGTGACGCATTGCCTGCCTCTCCTTCTCAGATGTAGTGTCGCCGCGGTCCACTGTCTGGCTTGCCAGGCAGTAAGTAACTTGGGTACGGCCTCTCCTACTATACTGTGTCCATAGCAGCACCTTCGCGCGGTACCCCTCGTTTCCACAGAGTCTGCTATGGGGGCGATCGAGTTCCCGGCGGTATATCTGGGTGGCCAGACTTGGCTCATAGCCTTGGCAGGCATCCAGTCTAAGAGAAGGTCAACTCTGACTTTAAACCCGGGTAGATGTAGCTCGTAGCCTTGTAATGCAGTCCATCTAGGAGAAGGACAACTCTGATCTAAAACCTACAGCTCTGTGGTCGCCACAGCCGTCTTAGCCTGCTGAGCCACTGTGGAAGGATACATAACCTAAAGAGCGAGGTTGGTTTGCAAACGTGACAGGGGCGCCCCTAGAAAACGCTACAAGGATCAGCTGAGACGATAGCTTCGTGCAACCAAAATGCCAGAAATGGAAAACAGAGCCAGTAACAGGGCCAGCTGAAGGACACTGATAAAGCGAGGCTCTGCAGTATTCGAGGCAACCAGGAGAGAGACCGCGGAGGAGAGATATAGAATTAGGAAGGCTTCCGCTATTTGGAGCCCCCCTGCACAAGGATTCACATGCCTAGGGTGTAAACGAATTTGTAGATCTAGGATAGGACTTCACAGCCACCAGAGGGCTTGTCGTCTGAGCCAAACTTTCCACTGATCCTCGAACCCGAGGAAGCAGCCATCAGAAGCAGTGGAAGAAATACCTAACAAGTAAAAAGCTTAGTTGGTTTGCCAGGCTAAGTGTCTCATTAGGCAAGCGCTTATCTCCGGTTTCCGTATTGTTAAGCGGATGAGAGTCTTTGACTCTTCCTGGACAGGCCGCTAATTCATCGCAGGCTAGCCCTCGACAGAAGCTGGTACCCATTTATACAGCTGAGTCAACTGGAACAAGTCGGATAAAGTTTCTTGCAAAAAAACACAACGCAGTGATCTGACCGGGGCTCGAACTCGCGACCCTAGGATTACGAGTCGAACACGCTAACCGCTCGGCCACCGCGCCGACCGCCGTCACCAATTTTTTATAAAAAGGCCTTTCGTTCCTATGAACTATTTCGAGCAATTTAAGAATATTTTGAACTCGGCTCAGATTTGAAACTAAAAGGGTTGTGATATTAAAGTTCACCCTTGCCTTTTAAAACTAAACATTCTTTCAAAAACGAAATCGTTTAATCACCTTTCCGAGATCTATTTGAAGAAACTGTTTCTTGTCAACGACTGAGGCACACCAAGAACTGCCCATCAATCGCACATGTTCAGGCTTGTAGTTATCGGAAAGAACAGACGAAGCGCTGATCCGGTTGTTTGGTATCTTTCCGCTCTCAAGTCCAAGAGGTACAAAACAATCTAAAACACAGTAATATATTTGAGTTTAGCTAGCCGCTGTGTGACTATTAGAACTATAGTAATTATGCATCCACGACAACAATACTTCCAAGAATAAAGAACCCGAGAAGAAGTCTTCACCTGATGCTCTATTTTCAAGTCTAAGAACTGTTGAGGTGCAAAGCATCCTATTTTAAAGAATAGCACTGATGTGATCAAATTGAGCCAGTCTATATCTTTTAGAATTCAGTGTGTTTCCATACTTTTGTGCACTTGCAGATAGTGGTTCGTTCGGTTGATGTCTCTATCGCAAGCCGCTAAGTACTCTCGACTTGTACTTAACCCTTTCATTCCCAGTTTTATTAGTAGATTTCTCTACTAGAAATCATACTTTTCATTATACATGTTTGGGTTTTCTCTTCAGTAATTGACTTTGTTTTATCAATTCCATGCAGTTTCTGAGTACCAAGTGTTTTTTTCTATGTCTTTTGGAAGAAGAAATTAGATGTTGTTGACCAACTGGAACTGAAACTTAAGGCTTAATTGGGAATTTTAAAAATACGTATAAAAATATTTAAGATGCTGTTTTTTTGTCTTTTCTGCCTTCAAGTTTATAGTTTTTGGTCGTACTTTTGGAAATTTGCTCTTCTTCCTCCCGTAATGAAAAAAGTTGAGGAGGATGGAAGTCTTTCAAAGAACGACTAAAAATGAAAATTTCAAACTTTTTGGCACAACAACAGGACAGGGCCAATTTGTTCATAGGCCGATTAGCTTTTACCCATGGTTATTAACTTCTAACCGACGTTCTTGTTTCCAACCTTACGGAGACTGACTTGAGCTGTAAATTTGGATTTGAAAAGTTTTCTGTAAAAAATCTAAACAGTAATTTATAAGAACCGTAAACCTTTCCTTAGAGAAAAAAAAAACACTGCTTGAATTTTGACTTAACCCAGGGTTATAGTTAACCAACTTTTGAACAACCCTTTTGAATTAGCTTTTATTGATACTAAAATATGCTGACCACACTAACCTGGTTTCATGAACCAAATAGTACCACGTAAATACCCGCATCCACCAAAAAGTATCCACTGACCACTGTCTTTGGGTTTGCCGCCTTTCGGATGAATACATCTTCCAGATTTTACGTGCTTTAGTGTTTTATCTAGTGAACATTAATCAAAAGTCAGAAGCTTTTGTTACTACGATGCATTCTTGAGAATCGCCAGATAATTGACCATGAAGAAAGACTAACTTACATTTATGTGAAAAAACATTTTTACAAAAAATGTAAGGAGTTATTAGAGTAACATACAAAAATCATTCATAATTTGGCAACTACTCTTAACAAAAATTAAGGAAAGATCCGTCTAACATTTTGTTTTAATTGCAGCACTCCTTTAGATTTTTATCTGCCAATGAATCTTGCTGCTGATTGAAAATGAGCTAAGAACTCTATTTCAAAGATGTTTTAGTCATTAAATGAATAACTTTGCTGAGGTGCAGCGAACAGAGAACATGAGCCTAAACAGGGAAAAAAATTAACCAATCGTTATTTAGCACTCTCATGTGATGCAGCATTACAGGTTTTTTCAATAAATTTGTACCTCTCTAATTCTGTATGGTTAATACTAGTGCTTTGGTTAGAAAACACTAGCAGTTATCACTGTAAAACGTAATTAGCTGTCAACGATGGAACTCATGGTGAACTCTGGATAAGCTACTAAAACTTATTAGGTTGAAGATCGGCTTGAGGATGTATACGTACCAGGTGTTCGAAGGAACTTTGAATCCTCGTCAGAACACTTGCTACTAATCACAATTAAAGTTTTCTTCTTGGCTGAGCCACCCTTTGGACAAACCTTCTTACCGCTGCAATAATGACGTAAGATACCATTTGAATCCAACGTAAACTGCTTGAAATCTTCGTCGCAAGCCTCTCCTTTCTGTACTTTGGAAATCAAAAAACTGCCGTCGGGAGGGTTGCAAGTTCCAATTTTTGGCTGCAGGCAGTAACCGGCCATCGCCCTAAGAGGCGTTGGTCTTGCTGGATTTCCTAAAAAATTAACCTTTTCATTAGTTCGAATTAAACTGATAATCCGTCTCATGGTAATGAAAGTGTTGATGATAAGTGTGGTTGACCATGGCTGCTTTGTTCAAAGGATCGTTAACTTTAACCCTGGGTTGAAGGGAAAATTCAATTTGGAAAATTTCTTGGCTAAGGAAAGGTTTGCGGTTTAAAAGACGCTTAGATTTTCCACGGAAAACCTTGTCACTTCCAAAATTACGCCTCAAATAAGTCTCTGTAAGGTTGGCAAAAAGAATGAAAGTTGAAAATTTAAGTTAACCTTGCGTAGTGGTAATTGGCCTTGGAACAACTGGGTTTAGATTTTCTACAGAAAAATATTGTCAATTCCAAATTTAGAGCTGGGCCCATTGCGCTAAGATCAGCTTAAAAAATGATAGTCGAATTTAACCTTTACATTCGTTAATTTAGAGCGCTGATTTCGTGCGTTCAGTCCTATGCCAGGGCAACTACAAAAGGTCGATCATAATTTAATGTGCTGGTCTTTGTATTTCATTATTACACTCAGTTTCAGGACAACTAAGACGGTTATTGCTTAGGTCAGGCTTACCTTCATTTGCAGAACAACCGTAAAGGTCGGTTCGTAGGCAGATCCGGCCCTTCCAGTATTGCGGGTTTATTCTAACATAGCGGGCTTGTATGTGGGGACTGAGGGTTCTTCGGACAACAGTCTCTTTGTCGTTGTTGCCAACAATCAGCTTAAAGGAAAGAAAAAACAAAAGTTCTTTTGTTTCATAGTTTTCATGTTCTAATCTATTAAACTATCAAGATTTTTAATAACTTTTAGATCTCACCCATATAGCTATTGTTAAAAAGCTTTTAAATGGTAAGACCTTTAACTGTATGTATCTTGTCTGGTAAAAATTATAGATCTTGTCACAGTTCTTTAAAAGAATCAACTGAATTTACATAGAGTCAAGATCGCAAGGACACCCTGGGATTATTTGAGTATCTATAAAACTGTAGGTTTAAACAAATAATCAAGATTTACTTGGCTAGCTGGAGACAACAGACTGAGTGTTAAATGGCCCCACTTCCCCACCACCTTCAACTCTCCTCTCTTGTATATTTTTCCGATTTGTTACCTTACCGCGTTTGTTCTGTTACAAGGGAATCCATTCCTTATGAAAGAGTCTGAAGGACACTGCAAACAATTACAGCAATGTTTCATTAGTTTATAAAGCTATTTTGTAGTTACAAGATTTCTTAGTTGTTGAGCGAAAAAAAAAGTGTGATTTGAGTGCTACAATAGTGATAAAAATTGTAACCGATTTCCTAAAAGTTTTTAGTGTGATAGCTAAATTTTGACCAAATTAAAAAAAAATGAAGAGATTGTCACATATGTTTCTAAAGCTATTTTTCGACAAGGTTAGATTTTAGATAACGAGTTGAATTTTTCCTTTAACGGAATGCGAGGAAGTGGTGCTTAGATTTAAGTGTGCAGTTTGAAAAAAAAATGGTACGCCTAGAAATCATAGAACCAAAGAATGGTATTCAATTCTTAACTGCATTTGCTGGCAGTGTTGTGTGTACATGAAGTATGATACGTCAGCCCATCTATTGAAGTCTGGTTTACGGAAAATGGTTGGCCGGTTTTTCTGAGACTGCATTGGCGGTAAGATTAAAAAACTGCTCGATCACGATCCATTCAACAAAGTTAGATTCTTCTATTTGGTCTGTGCTGTTGCCCTTTTTATTCCTTTGAACTTATCTTTTGGCAAAGTGTGGGGAAAGGGGGGGGGGGGGGGAGGGCTGCGGCCTCAGAGGGAGGGTCATAAATGAAAGTAAGGATCATAAGAGGAGGGTCATAGTTCTTTGTTAAGCTATTCCAGGGGAGGGTCACACACCTTTACACAGATTTTTGAGATTTTACTTTTCATTTTTCTTACAGATTAACTTTTTTTCACTTCCAAACTCAAACATCAGTTATAAAACATAAATACCCCGCACTGATTATTCACATTTCCGTGTTTCTGTTCACACACATTCAATATCGAGATACAGATAAAATTATATTCAAACAGATTGTGTTCACAAAGAAATATATATTCTGAGTTTTCTACGGCATGGAAAGTATCATGTAGTAGTTCCCAGCCTTCCCCTCCTCCCCAAGAAAAAACGTACCTTTCCTAAAGACAGTTTTTTCTATAGAGTCACTAAACTGGCTTTCCAATTAATAACCTCCCACATTTTTTCTTCAACGCGGGGTCCTATTGTATGACTGAAGTGTTAATATGACGTTGCTGTTATATTTTATACTTTGAAGTTATTTGTTGTGATATTGTAACTTTAATAAAGATTAAAAACTTACATCTCCTGAGTTTCCTGTGCAATACTCCGGAACATCGCAGTCTGATTTAATTGAACGACACAATGATCCCTGCTCCTTGAACTTGAAAGTTAAGGAGTATAACAAAAGTTTTACTATATACGATGGTACTGAAAAGGGTTTCTTCAAAGTGTCAATATCTTTGAAATGTTTTGTTCTTATATTTTTTGTATTGCCTTACATTGCATTGCATTGCATTGTATTGTGTTGTGTTGTGTTATGTTGTATTGTATTGTGTTGCATTGTATTGTATTGTATTATGTGGTATTGAGTGGTATTTATTGTAATGTATTGATTAAATTCAGTTCGCGTTACGTTGGATATAGATTGTAGAGGTACAAAAGCAAACAAACGGTTTTTTTGTAGGCGCAGAGGCGTATAATTTTTGCTATTACTCTATACTTTCAAGGTTTGCTTTTGTTAAAAATATTAGCACTCGGGTTTGAAACTACACGATCGAGTTCTGCTTTCCTCAACAGTTTTCTTTCTTTTCAGTAACAAGATGATAGATATACTCTTGATACAGTGCAAGTAATGGCTACCTGTCGTTATTTTTTGGAGAAAAGAAAGGAATATCTTTACCCCATGTTAGTACTAGAAGACTCACCAAGCAGTCTTTACAGCAGTCGTGATGGAGATCACTGCACTGCGCATGTCTCTTGAGCTTACACTGGTAAGGTTCACAACAAGGATCACTTTTGCACATCTAATAAATAAAAGAAAAAACACCTCGTGATAACACAGTCTGTAGAAAGTGTGTAAACATCGGTATTACCCCTATCGTTATTATTATCATTATCGTATCTATTGTTATTATTTAATACTATTCGTTATTAATCTTCTTTTTCTTCTCCTTCTTCTTCTTTTTCTTCTTCTTCTTTTTGCTATTGCTATTACCGTATTTGTTGAAATTAGCGCCCTGGGCGCTACAGTGATACAGTGCAAATAAGTCCTACCTGGGCGCTAATTAAATATTTTGTCTTTTTCGGTGGGCGCTAATTCGAGGCTGGGCGCTAAATAATTTTTCACGATTTTTCAGCAAGTAGCAACTTTATTTTGAGTGAATGTAGCAATGAAAAAGCTTAACGATTTTCACACTAAAGCTTCACTCAGGATAATTACTTTCACTTTTATGGAGACTGAGAAGCTTCCAAGGGTTCTAAAAAGCTGTCGGACCATGACATTATCCAGTGTAAGCTACCGAGGAAGTTAAATAGTCAACGCTTCACTATGAACATCATTTTTTCTTTTCTTTAGCTTTTTTTTTGAGGGGGGGGGGGGTTGGCAATAATTCGAAAAAAAAAGGTATTAAAAAATACTATTATTTTTGTTGTTATTAATTTTATT
>JAOBRD020358273.1:0-20428 GCA_027575215.2 Hydrozoanthus sils
AATGTAAAGACGATGCAGGCTAAAAAACAAGGCGTCCTGTATCGAAAATACATTTTCATTTTATCAACGGTTATATCTCATTAAAACGCCAGATAACACAAAATTACTACGTCTAGAAGGTCCAAAAACAAAAAAGCCTCGCGGGGGATACTTACGGTAGGTATTAAAAGTCTCCCTGACTAGTTAAATAGGAAATTGGGGCAGAACGCAACACTTTTTCTCCTAGGCGCGCAATGACTTGGCCATACAAGCTATAAGGGGAGGAGGGGACTGTTTTAGTTCATATATCCTGATTACTTATTCAAATCGCTGTATGTTGTAAGTAGAATGCTTAAAAAAAATTCTGAGTCATTGACGGGAATCGAACCCGCAACTTTCTGATTACCGGTCAGATGTTCAGTCAGGTAGATAGACAGACGAGCAGGTAGACAGACAGAAAAACAGGTAGACAGACTAACAGACAAAACAGGTAAATGGACACACAAACAGGTGGAAAGACAGACAGGTAGAAACACAGACAAATATGTAGACAGACAAACAGGTAGATAGACAAACAAACAGGTAGAAAGACAGAAAAAACAAATACGAAGACAGACCTACAGACAAACAAGTAGACCGCCAGACAAACAGGTAGACAGACAGACAAACAAGTAGCCGGACAGACAGACCAACAGGTAGACAGATAGACAATGTTCTTCGATTACAATACTGGATCAACTGGCAGTCATTCTGTTTAAATCCTCTATGTTTTGAACTGTGAACTCGTTTGCATTTCTTCTTTTGAATGTAATCAATAATTTGATGTAACCTTCACTTTGTAATACATATTGAACACAACGAAATCTGAATTTCAGGCTTGCGCGCTGTTTGCGTGGGTGTTTTTCTTGGTGTCTCATGCTGGTCGCTCCATTGCTGATTTAGAGGACTGGGCCGAGTTTTTCTTTCTCACCCATCTTGCAAGTTTGATTTCTCTACCCGCGGTGTTTGCTGTGTTCCTTTGTATTGAAAAGCCCGGCTACTTCTGGAACATAGCCGTAAGTAGCTGACTTACTGTCTTTCCTGTCATTTATTGACTTAGAACTGCATCAAGAAACTTGTCAGTCAGTTCAGTACTAGTCATTAAATTTAAAATGCATACTTTAAATACAAAAATATCGGACTCATAGATTTTTTCGTCCGAAAAAATTAACTTCCAATTATCCAAACTTCCAAAAGTTTTAAAACTTGCTAAATCTTAATTTCTGACCTAATTTCGCGCCCCTTTGTTCCCATATTACTAGATTTGAAAGCCTAGTGTAGTCAGGAATCCATTTCAGTAGACTTAATGCCGCTACGCAAAGCTCCCGATTTTTTGACGCCGATAATTTGTCTGGAAGTAAAAACTGCCACACACGCAGCGATTTTTTGTCGTGGGCTGCTATGGCAACGGTGCATGATCATGATTTCGTACCCACACTACTTTCGTTGTCGCTCTGCCTGTCAACTTGTGAAAATGGAAACTATTGTGATTCGTAATTTCAGCCCATTATGCTTTTGCTTTCTTGTCCTATTGCTATAGTCGTTTGAGGTAACGTCGTAGAGACGTGGCCTCGCTTGCCACGTTTCGACAAGATCTTCTTTTTCTAAAGTCCTTATAGCACCATTATTATTTTAAATATCTTCTGAAACTGCAACTTGCTCACCTACGTGATCTATTCAGTTCCGTGATTGGTCAAACCAAGCTCTGTTCCCGATAATTTGTTTGAATCCGCCACACACGTACCGATTTTTTATCGGCCGACCTTTTAAAATCAAACATGCACAATCTCTGTTCCCGACCAAAATTCTTGTCTTGAACTTGTCGGGAACTACCACACAAGGGCCGATTTTTTGTTGGCGTCAAAAAATCGGGAGCTTCGCGACAAAAAATTGGCTCGTGTATAGCGGCCTTTAAAAGTAGTTTTACAACACGGGCTTATTATATTTCAATAAAATGACAGATTCCTGGAAGTCGACAAAGTCCTCGTTTTTTAATCAAACTGTTTCATTACTCTTGGCGTTTTCGGTGTTTTAAGGGTTGATGTTGTGTGTAAACCAGTTTAGTTTTTATGACAAAGTTAAGCCGTTTATCCAAGATTTACGGGTAAAATGTCCGAAGGTTTTATATCCAAAATTTAATGTCCGCATGTTTAAGGTCCAAAATACTTTTTTGTATTTTTTGTAGCATGAGAAGCGTATAAAAGTATTAAAAGCTTTCACTATGACCTTTCTTAAAGGCATAGAGCGCGCCCTTTTTCACCTCGGGGACTGGGGACTTGTTTACTATTGGCTGACGCAAAGTAGTCCTGTCAGACGCCTCAGTATATATAGACAACCTGTTATCAATATAATGCAATGGGAGCCAACACTTTTATTACCGCAGTTGTTTTGTACCCTTCTATGACTTAGCATTGCGTACCTAATTTGAAACTGATACGTTTTCAGCTGTTTCCACGACCGACGCCATTTTGTTCACGGCAACACGTCTTTTGCCACTTTTCTTTACTTTCTTCTTCGGATCAATATTGGATGGTGTTAAGGGTACACAACATTACATCACAGGATATTTTAGCCGCATGATACCAGTGAACAACTTTGCTTGTTGAAGGAACGAGTTTCAAACGTTAAAAGTGTGTGTTTGAAATGTTGAAAGCGCGTGTTCCAAACGTTGAAAGTGCGTGTTTCAAACCATAAAAGTGCGTGTCTCAAACGCCGAAACTGCGTGTTTTAAACGTCGAAAGTGCATGTTTCAATTGTTCAAAGAGCGTGTTTCATACGTTAAAAGAGCGTGTTTCAAACGTTGAAAGAGCGTGTCTCAAACTTGAAAAAGTAAGTTTCAAACGTTGAAAGAGCGTATTTCAAACGTTGAAAGAGTATGTTTCAAACGTTGAAAGAGTGCGTTTAAAACATTGAAATAGTGTGTTTCAAGAGCGTGAATTATTGTATGATAAATAAATTATCGTCGCCGTGAGATGATGGGAAAAGCTGACGTTTTGAGCGTTAGCCTTTCGTCTGAGCATCGCATTCAACAGTTTTTTTTAAAACCATATACCTAAAGGTTGAAAGAGCGTGTTTCAAACGTTGAAAGAGCATGTTTCAAACTTTAAAAGAACGTGTTTCAAACGTTGAAAGAGTGTGTTTGAAATGTTGAAAGAGCGTGTTTCAAACGTTGAAAGAGCGTGTTTCAAACCTTGAAAGAGTGTTTTTTAAACGTTGAACGAGTGCGTTTAAAACGTTGAAATAGTGTGTTTCAAACGTTGAAAGAGCGTGTTTAAAATGCTGAAAGAGCGTGTTTCAAACGTTGAAAGAGCGTGTTTCAAACGTTGAAAGAGCGTGTTTCAAACGTTGAAAGAGCGTGTTTCTAACATTGAAAGAGCATGTTTCAAACGTTGAAAGAGCGTGTTCCAAACGTTGAAAGAGATGGTTTCAATTGTTGAAAGAGTGTGTTTAAAACGTTGAAATAGTGTGTTTCAAACGTACGTTAAAAGAGCGTATTTCAAACGTCAAAATGCTGCTTTAGAAGACTTTTGAACGCGTAAAAACAGTTGGAATTCGTTTCTTTGAAATAATAAACACACAAGAAGTAGAAAGTGTCATATGCACTTCAAGTTAATATGTCAATTGAGTCTCAAAAACTTTAACAAACCCGGCCGAAAAAATGGTGGGAAGGGGAGATGAGAGGCGGGGACCGCATAAAGAGTAAAGGAAGGAAGGAAGGGGAGCTTGTGGGCCCCTAAACAGAACTGTGGCTCAAACTTAGATACCTCTACCCCTAGAAGAGAACCTTAAAAATGCAAAATGATGCTATAATTACTAATTGCTTTGCTTTTGTTCTATCTGACTTCTTCTTATTCTTCCGACCGTGAGGTTGCCGGCGTCGTTTTACAAACTTTCATTCAATTCCTCTACTGTTGCCATGAAGAAGATCCAGCCTAGAGCTAAAAAATTAAAATCTTACTTCTAATATCCTTCATGAAAACCCCTAAAAATGAAGTTCGCATATGTCGTTTCTACGTTGCAAGATGTCGATTGTCCTTGTCAACTATATTTTGTTATGTTTCACAACTTATACAAGCCGCAGGGGACAAAAGAAATGATTCCGAAAGACAATACAAAGCATATGTAAGAAACGAATTAAAGCTAACATTTCATTACATTTAGAGTTTTATTTGTAAAACATTTATTGTGCGTCACAAGAAACGGATAGTTTACACGCCTTTTCATAAGAACCAGTAAATCTGGCTGACGATTAGTTACTATGAACAGGTAATGTTGCTCCATTTAGCACTGGCCGTGTGTGGACTGGTGACGAGCAGCTATTGGACCAAGAGGGCGAGAGACACATTACCAGTTAACAGAGACAAGTATTGGGTAGTCCTTCTGATGTCTGCGGTAAGTTGATTTGCAGGGCACCAACGGGGGGAGATTATGAAACACCAGTAGAGAGCACATAGGCAGCTGGCCATAGTACAGAACCCTTTTGTCTTTTTAGACAAGATGATCGCTTCATGCTCATCTAAACATCAATTAGTGCACTTTTGTTAACTCAGATGTTAAAAAGGCTGTTCCACGCTTCGGCGTCCTTGTTTCTAGTTTGTTAACAACTTCATTTCGTATTAGGTTAATACTTTTTCAAGTTTAAGCGAAGGAACAACAAGCGGGCACCGAGCAAGTGTAGTCGTCTTCTTAGGCATCGCAACCGTCGTTTTCTGAAATGCTAAAACACGTCAAAGTTTGATAACAACTTCGGAGATACTTTTAATTTTAATCAGACAGACTTAAGTATATGGGGCTAAAAGTGCAGCATATTGAAGGTTCTCTAGCAGGTGTTCGATGAACGAAATTTACGAACGCAAAAATAAGAAACTTGGATTTTGAAACCATTTTGCTTGTAGTTTGCTGTAACGAGAATGCAAAGACCGAAAAATGATATATAAATATAAGCTATGTGTGACGTAAAATGTCCAGCAATTCTGTCCTGTGTTCTCGCCTTTTCTAGTGTTTGAGATAAATTCAAGGTAAATGACGCTAAGAGGCAACTAGTAAGCTTAAAAGATACGATGACGGCTTGTATAACCCTGATTTTAAATAAACACTGATAGGGTTTGTAATATCAACCGGATTTATAATAACAATCAATAGGATATGTAAAAACAACAGGATTTGTAATAAAAATCAACAGGGTATATAATGAAATACCTAACCGGGTTTGTCAAATCCTTTCAACCGGATTCGTAACAACATACTTAACCGGATATGTATTAAACAGGCTATCAACAAGATTTGAAATAACGATAGGAAGTCACTATTTTTTTATACTGTTTTTGATGTACATTTCCTCAAAGATACGCACTAATCTTCCACTTATGTAATGGTTTTAAAACTATGTTCTAAAACATTGGCCTCTTTCAGTATTTGTAACAACGATGCTGAAGGTGGGAAATTACTCACTTCAATGTGCTTTTCAGTCTTTTCCAACAAAATATGAATATCCATACCTCTCCAGGGTTGCTTATTGGTATTTGAATTTCCAAAGGGTGCACGGGGGTAAGTAAGGGGGGGATAATTGTCTGCCCCGCTTTCTAAACAAAGTCTAACAATTATAACGGACATGGTTTCTGATTTGTTTTAATATAAGCAGTAACGAAAAAAGTTTCCGAGTGGCGTAGCTGGAACCGAATATGTAACGATAGCTACAAAGTCAAAACATTCAACTTTATCGGCCAAAACATACTAAACCCTTTTTTTCGTCATGGATTTTTCGGTCTTTTAAACATTAAAGGAGTTAGCGTAAACGACAAAAAAATAAGAAGAAAAGCTTCGGAAAAAAATTTTAAGCGTCAAAAAAACCAATCAAATACATATGCGCCAGGCGAGGGTTTTAACGTGCACAGCCAAGCGTGGTGTCAAGCTCTATTGTAGGCGTTCTTGTCAACTTTATTGAGTAAAGGTTTTGTTCTTTAACTTATTATTTAACCATGAAAAATTTTGATTCAATTTAGTTCCTTGGCTGCAAAAATAACGCAGACAAAAGGTTATAAACAGTTCCGGCGATACTCAGTAATCAGTATATTCACAAGTATCGTTCAATGCGACGACCAGAGCTCAAAAATATATCGGTGTCAGTCAAACGCTGATTACTGCTAGTAGTTTTCAAATGGTATGCAATACATAGGTAGAACATCACTCACTGGTTACCATAGCAAAAATTAGCTAGTGAATTAGCAATTATTGCCATGGTAATAAAAACAAAAATCCAATTAATCATTAATTGGTTAATTATTTGATTAATTATTGGATTTAATTTGGATTTATTGATTATTGATTAATTATTGGATTTTCAATATTTTTAAATGTTGATAAATATATCGATAGATAATTTTTTGAACATAGTTAAAAACATGACTGTGTACAATAAAGCTGCAAAAAAACAATTTGAAATCTTTTGTAAGGCATTTTGCCGGTTTTTAAGACTTTCGGGTGAAAGATTAGTGCGTATCTTTGAGGAAATGCGTCGGCGACACAGTTACCGAGCGGTTAGCGTGTTCGACTCGTAATCCTAGGGTCGAGAGTTCGAACCCAGGTCAGACCACTGTGCTGTGTCCTTCAACAAGACAATTCACCTGACTTTGTTCCAGCCGACTTGGCTGTATAAGTGAGCTAACCTGCG
Source organism: Hydrozoanthus sils (assembly GCA_027575215.2). Taxonomy (NCBI): domain Eukaryota; kingdom Metazoa; phylum Cnidaria; class Anthozoa; order Zoantharia; family Hydrozoanthidae; genus Hydrozoanthus; species Hydrozoanthus sils. The sequence goes on from JAOBRD020358273.1 coordinate 6,689, forward strand.
ATAGATTAGTGTCCTGTCCAGGGGGAGTCAAAGACTCTCATCCACTTAACACTACAGAAACCGGAGATAAGCGCTGGCCTAATGGGCCAGTAGGCTCGAGAAAGGATTTTGAGGAAACGCACACCAAAAAACAGTACGGCTCTTTAATATCGTTATAACAACTTTTTAAAATATGGACCGGGAGAGGGTGAGATCACACATTAAGTACAAATAAGAGGATGTGAAACCCACAAAACGACTTTGTGTCTTATTTTTTTGCAGGCGTTTGGATTTATATCCTCAGTTTCATTGATGATTGATTTCGTGCTGTCATTCAGAAGAGTGCGCGGTTACCCCGAGTTGAAACACGCTGGCTGCAAGCGACAACCTGAAAACGCTAGCTGAACACTCATCAAAGATATGATAAGGGAACTACAGATTTTCCCAAATATAGACAATGATTATTAAAGAAAAGACAAGAAGGGAAAACCCATCATTGAGAGTTTAACTTAATGAGTTTGAAACGGAAAGGTCGGCCACCATTCGTACCCAGGCTCTTTCATCTTTTTATAAGATCCTGGGTACAAGGTTAAGGTCGGTTCTGAGTGGATAATTTTTGGTGTGCACCCGGAAACCGCTCTCTCATAACGTAAAAACGCTAAACAACGCCCTAAACTCAGGCGAAAATATATGTGAAAGTTTTGGTTGACACTTGAAAATTCAGAAAAGGAATCCATTGGCGGTGGAAGCAAAAGGTTATTGGTCGAAGTTTAGACAATATGTATACGACTCAATTACAGGTTTCTTGCTTAGCAAATACTGCTTTATAGTAATTATTCTAAGTCCATTACAGATTTCTGAGCAATTATAGCTTTATAATGGCTCTTAAGTCGACAATACAGCTTTCTTACCATGCAAACCTAACACCAATCTGTTTTTAAATACATTAAATTGTGAACTCAAGAAGAAAAATGTGCTCACCATACCGATACCGCACTAACATGTGTTATGTGTATCTTTAAAAAAATGGACAATGAAATGAGGATTGTAATTTACCACCCCGTCTTGCTGTGCAGGTTGTTTTTCTCAAATTACTAGGATCCAATAGACCATCGTAGCAGAATTCCACCTAAGCAGTATGACTGCCACAAGCCGATCAAGAAATTGCAGGGGCAGATCCATAGGTGGACGTTCGAGATAGGATGAGTGAACGGCTGAATAGTCATCTTCCACCTCCCCCTCCCCTTTCTGACGTAGGAAAGCAAGGAAAAAGTGTCACTGATAAGATGGTCAGATGACAATTGGCGATGAGTAATTCAGAAAGAAACATGGCGGACGACATGTAATCAAAAACCTTTCGCCTAAGTTTCAGAACCACAGAAGAACGGAGACAGCGAGCAGGAATAGTTAATTGTGGACATTTTACACCACCCTCCCCCATCTTTCTCAAGTTCTGCACCGCCTCTGAATTGAGTTAGCTTTCTTGTAGTTTCTAGGTTCGAATATCGATCTTCGGAAATATCCAACTCATCAACAAAACTGCTATAAATCTTGTCAACTTTAGGCTTGGCAGCCGCCTCTATTAAGAGTTCCATATCCACTGGAAAACTGTATCCAATCCTCGTCACACAATGCAGTTTTCTTTCTTGAAGTTATCAAATTTCAACAATCACTTAGATACAGTTCCATGAAAACGGGAGCAAGTACCATACATCTCTCCATGCAATGCAGTTTGTTATATTTATTTCAATTACAAGTTTTACTGTTCACGTCATAGGGTAATAACCATCATTCAAAAAGCTTAGTCATCTTGTAGTTGCTTGTTCTACGGTTCCATATTAAAGGAATAACTGATATCTAACCTTGGAAACAGAATCCCTAAAGATTCTAACAGGTTCTGTTTACTGCTTCTTAGAGTTTCTTCCAAGTAAAAAAGATTACTTCACCAAAATCAATCATTCATAAGATTTTCCATCTTGCAGTTGCTAGTTCTATATCAAAGGAATAACTGATATCTAACCTTGGAAACAGAATCCCTGAAGAATCTAACAGGTTCCCTTTACTGCTTCTTAGTGTTCCTCGTCAAAAAGGTAATTGTGACTGTTCAAAAGAAAGCGAGTGAAAGTATTAATCTGTGCCATACCACTTAGGGACGCAGCTTGGGAAGTTGACCATATCAGGTTTGGACCAAAGACAATTGCCAGGTTAGCTGACGTCATTTTATTGTTTTCTGAGTGTTGGATCACCTGCAAAGAAACATTGTAAAGATATCTTTACGTTTTTTAATTCAAAAACTGCTATAAAAATTGTTTTGTTTAGTTCAAGAAACTTGGAACTAACTCTGGAACACTTTCGGAAAATTCAGCCATTTAAAAGTAAAACGAGGAAACAAAGAAAAACGTAAGAGTTTGTATTAAGTTTGCTATATGTCAACTTAAATGACTTGTCAAAACTCGCGAGTATATCACCAGACTATACAATCACGCCAAGAAGAAAGAAGCACTTTTTCCAACTACATGTAAAAAAGGCCAGACTAGCCCACTGTGAATCCACTCAGAAGGATTACAATTCTTAAAGGTTTTCTTCCTTTTACAGACTCCACGACTTTTCCATGACCAAATGCCATCTTCCATGAACCAGAAATATCACGAAAAAAAAGAACCCTTTTCAAAAGAACGGGCTACCAACACTTTAAATGCCAATTACGACTTTTGAACGATGAAAGGCAGTAGCTAGAAAATATAAAATTCCACGACTTTTCCATGACCTTATGAAATTTTTACTAAATTCCATGACTTTTCCTGGCCTCGAAAAAGCATTTAGAAATTCCATGATTCTTCATGACCATGTGAACCCTGTAATCTAACCATAAGGATGGTCTTCACCTCAAACTGTCTTTTTTCCAATAGTATGTTCTTAGATAATGGCCAAAACTGTGTGGTACTTAGCTAGGCTGTCTTTAAGTACTCCTCTAGAAATTCTTTTCTATTTAAAGTGCTACTGAAACAAAATCTTCAAACTAGTTTAAAATATCTAAAATTAAAGTTTGACCCGTGTAATTTCCGCTGGGGCACTTGTAACCGACAAAAAGACAAAATACTTATTTTGGCGCCAAAGCTGAGAACACTTGTGTGGCGAAGTTCGCATGACTGATGGCCCAGTGTTTGGGCAGAAAAACGCAATATTTCCCTGTAAACGCTGACAAAATGGCTTCAGCAGCACTTTAAAGAACGCTGTGGTCATGCTAACCTCTCCTAAAAAGTCCATCAGATACTTCAGCAACGTGTAATTCTCAGAAGGAAGGTGCTCAAGCAGTAGTTTCTTTGTTGCTTGCAGCTTTTCGTTTTCATCTGACAAAGCTGAAAACCATTTCATCAAATTAGAAATTCAACAACTCAAAAACGTCATTTATCAGGTAAAGTACAAGTAGTTCAAAAACTTTATAAGCAATCAGAGCAGTTAAACAAAGGTCGAGTTAACTGATGCGGACCTGTTATTAAATAGTAGTTATCAGACGCTTCTTGTAAAAGACCACTGAATTTGCTCTTAGTAATTTGTATCTCCGCAGCACACACTCTTTAAAAGGTTGACGTGTGCACAGAAAAAAATGAAACGTGTTGCATATCAAGTCGACAAATCACGTGAAGATAGCCAAGCATACAACTGACGACAATTTACACTCAAACATCGAGGATGAGAACACCTGCACAAAATTAAAAAAGGTTCTGATAAACACAATCAGTAATACACGCCGCACGTTTATAATGATTAAAAATGATTTGATCTCCAGAAATCAAAGGATCAGAAGACTTTCAAACAAACAGCAAAGAGTAATAAGTACAAGTTAACTAAAGTAAGAAAACTCAGTCTATAAGCCAGTTTGGAATTTTCAGAAATACATGTGCGCGTCGGAATAAAATGAAATAATTTATAAATTCATCAAACTTAAGAAAGGAACAATAACGAATTCCCATCCCGCTTCATAGCGTTCCTTTGCTTAAGTTTTACGAATTTTATGTTATATCCCGCCGCACGTATGTGTTTCAGAAGTTCTGAAGTCGTTTATTAGAAAGTAGATTTACTGCATCATATTTTGGAATTGTCTTTTCAATTAAGATCTCATCTACGTCTACTTTGAAACAAACCAACGAAATCAAAATATAACTGGACCACTTTTCTCCTATCATTTATGTGTGTACACAAAGCAGATTTAAAGTCACACCTGATGTCGTTATAACTGTGTCATAAAGTTCGAATGTTAAGAGAGGTTCGGGTAATTCTCGTAGAAATTTCTTGAGAAGTACAGCAGGGCAGTGTACATCTAATGAATCTTCGAAGTTAACATCATGTCCTGAAAAATAGAAGGAAAAACGTAGGCATTAGAGGCTGATAACCAAATAGATAGCACAGTGTTCAAATGACTGTTCATCAGGTGAAATCTTTCTTGTCAGTTTAAGCGTTTCCTTCAGTTGAAATTAAACACAATATCCAGCAAAACATTCTTACCTATGTTATAATGTTGTAAGGCCGCCATGTGCACAGTAAATGGTCAACTATAATTTATCATTACTTTATTTTTCAAAATAAATTTTTCCTGACTTAGGGTTAGTTAAACGTTTACCATTTCATTCCTTATCAGTTAATCAATATCCAAAAATCTCCTTACATAACTCATACAAATAAGTCATTCTGTAATGACAAAACATCATGCAATTGATCAACATAGAAAACTGCCCAAGATGAAAAGCAAAATTCGCCTAAACAGGTAACTGGAAGGGTACCGGTTCAAAGTTTTCGCTATCATTTGGAAGTACTGCATACAGTGGTTCAGCTGGCGGATGGCACAAACTTATAAGGGTGGGGGATGGGGGAGGGGTCCGGGGCATGCTCCCCGGGACATTTTTAAAACTGGACTCTCTAAAAGCAGTATTCTGCGTTTCCTAGGCCGCAATTGGTTAATCAGGAAGATCTCTAGAGAAGCTAATAAATGCTCATAAAAAAGGAAAGATTTGACTAATTTGGCAATTAAAATGAGTGTATATCAGCTTGCAGTTGTTCGTTTTGTTATAGTTGATTCCAAAACGGACTCCAAATACAGAGTATTTATGAACCTCAGATCTCTAGAGGTATGATTTGGTTTTGTTCCTCGTTAATTTTTGAGCGCACATTTTTTTTACCTCTAAAGTAAAATCTTATGTGTTCTATAATACGTTTTTGTGAAAAATTTTTTATTTGTACGTCGCTCTTTCCATATATGTTGTTTCCAACGAACACTATATCGTTGTGTACGATTGCTTGTTTATTGGGAACGCAACATAACTCATAACCGTTCAAATGATTTAATGCAATACCTTTATTAAACATTTCTGTTAGTCTCTTTACAACCTGAGTGTTTGCACTTCTTCTAAAAATTCCCTCAACGTCTAACGCTAAAAAAGAAAACATGTGTTGTTAAAAGTTACAACCTCTCACCTTATACTAAGACAAATGTCTGCAAACATGTCTTTAAAAACATCGAAGAGTAACTATCAATACTTAGTATAGAACTATACATATATAGAGGAGACAGCAAGAGGCAACACATTATCAGCGCTTTTCCTTGTTCTTTGGAACTATAATTGTAACTTTTGTGGCTTACATTTGAATTGCTGCACAAAAGAAATTTCTTAAAACCTAGTTTAGTTAAGGTTGTTTCGTAGTTTCTCTTGATTTACTGATGCAAACCTGTTGCTAATGCGACCCTTATCACTCCACATATTACCTTAGCATTGTAAAATTCTTTTAAAAACTTAAATAATCGAGCACTCAAACATTGCGTTTTCTAAATATTAGTACCTTACCATGCTCCCTGAGAAAGACGGTTGTCTGGGACACTACCCGAGGAATTGGATCGCCGTTGTTCTGTTCCTGAAGCCTACAAATAAGAAAAAAATTAATCACTTCTTAATATTATCTGGAGCTACAATTTTTCTTGAAATCATAGTGCCACATCATGTTAAAATATACAAGCAGCTTAATGGACAGTGGTAGAAGGGAAAAATCCGTACCCAAGAGCAACATCTACGCAATGCCACTCTCAGAATCACCTTCCTGACGCCTTAAGGGTTCGCCTACCTATTATCCCAGCAAGTCACCTACCTGATGCCCCAAGGAGTCGCCTACCTATTATCTCAAGAAGCCACCTGCCTGAGGCCTTGAGGAGTCACCTAACTATCACTTGAAGAAGCCATCTACCTGACTCCTTGAGGAGTCACCTATTTATTATCTCCAGAAGCAATCAACCTGACACCTAAAGGAGTCGCCTATCTATCATCCCAAGAAGCCATCTACCTCACAACTAAAGGAACCGCCTATCTATTGTCTCAAAAAGACACCTACCTAACACCTCAAGGAGTCGCCTACCTATTATCTCAAGAAGCCACCTGTCTGACGCCTTGAGTCGCCTACCTATCATCTCAAGAAGTCACCCACTTGACGCCTCAAGGAGTCGCCTACCTATTATCTCAAGAAGCCACCTGCCTGACGCCTCGAGGAGTCACCTAACTATCATTTGAAGAAGTCATCTACCTGACTCCTTGAGGAGTCACCTACTTATCATCTCAAGAAGCCAACTACCTTACACCTCAAGGAGTAACCTACCTATCATCTCAGGTAGCCACCTACTTCAAAACTCAAGGAGCCACCAACCTATTGTCTCAAGAAGCCACCTACCTGACACCTCAAGGAGTTGCCTACCTCTCATCTCAAGAAGCCACCTGCCTGACGCCTTGAGTCACCTACTTATCATTCAAAGAAGCCACCTACCTGACGCCTTTAAAAAGGAGTCACCTACCTATCATCTCAAGAAGTTACCCACTTGACGCCTCAAGGAGTCCCCTACCTATTATCTCAAGAAGCCAACTGCCTGAATCCTTGAGGAGTCACCTAACTATCATTTGAAGCCATCTACCTGACTCCTTGAGGAGTCACCTACTTATCATCTCAAGAAGCCACCTTCCTGACACCTTTAGAAAGGAGTCGTCTACCTGATGCCTCAAGGAGTAACCTACCAATTATCTCTAGAAGCCATCTACCTGATGCCTAAAGGAGTCGCCTACCTATCATCTCAAGAAGCCACCTACCTGATATCTCAAGGAGTCACCTACCTATTATCCCAAGAAGCCATATAACTGGCGTCTAAAGGAGTCGCCTACCTATTATCTCGAGAAGCCACCTACATGATACCTCAAGGAGTCGTTCACCTATTATCTCAATAAGCCACCTACCTGACACCTCAGGAAGTCACCTAATTATCATCTCAAGAAACCACCTACCTGACGCCTCAAGGAGTCACCTAACTACCAACCCAAGAGGCCACCTACTTGATGCTTTGAGGAGTCTGCTACCTATCACTTCAAGAAGCCACCTACCTGACGCCTCAAGGTGTCATATCATCCCCCCTAACTCTCGTCTCAATTTGCCATTTGCCTATCCCCTCAAGGTATTGGGGATGATATAGAGAAAACAGAATATCCCATCTCACCCTCTTACCACTTTAATGACACTCCAAATTGCTGCGTGCTAAGTATTTGTGGTCGGTAGCTGCTTGCATCAACATCCGTATGGAAAACTGCACTTGGGGTTCGTGTCTGAGGTCTGTACTTCAGTTTTACCTGCTCATCGTGCCTGCCAAATAACAAAAACGGCTAATCAAGAGTGATAGCCAGTTTATTATATCATTATATTAACGGGAACCTGAACTCCAAATTATTTTCTTATATGTTTATTTAAGACCATCTGCTTAGGATTCCAGAAAAAACAATTTTTAGGGCGTTTCCTCGCCGTATCATTAAAGATAGTTTACAAAACATACAAGGTGAACGCTAAGGGAGCCACCATCTTTACACTCGCGATCTAATCCGTGACATCACAACATCAATTGTAGTTTGTTATCGAAGAAATGTAAGCTTTTTGTTAAGTTGCTTAGAGAGCAAACGTTCTTTTATTCTACTGGATAGTTTTACGAAAAGTGCAAGCAACGAAAGAGTCCGAACAAGGCAATAGCGCTGATTCTTTTTGACAGTTTGACATTGTGACGTCAGACGCCAGTGCAACATGGCGGCGTCCATGGAATTGACTAGTGCCTCTTTACTCATTTTAGCAGAATATTAAAAAAAACTGTTTTAGAAAGTACATTTTTGGAATCCGAATTTGATGGTTTTAAATCTATCAAAAAATAAATTGAGAGTTCGGGTTCCCTATAAGTACTACCTAAAGGGTGCTTTCTCCAAGTTACAGTCATGAATTCTTAACATAAACGAGTTGTTGGTGAAACGAATGTCTTCAGTAACAACATTACCGTTCTTACAGATTCGGTCATTATACTCATGCAGTGAGTAGACCTGACAATAATTGTGTTGTCAGTTTTCCCTACTGGGGCCTACACTCAATAAGTATCAGGTTTAGGAGAATTTTGCTCTTCAATACTTTGTTTGTCGGTCTGACAATTCCAAATTTTGTATGTTTTAAAATGATAGGAAGAAGCTAAAAACTGATAAACTGGTTGAAACAGCGAGACAATTAATTTTATCAGTACCCAAATTTACACTTTATTTGTTGTTTGATGGTAAGAAAACCACAAGGTTGCAAACATTATCAGAAAATATTCTTCCCAGAACCTCTTGTGCCCTCAATTGTATCTTTGCTTGTTCACTGTTGTACTGGCATCTGAATCAATATAACAATCGAATTCCTGATCTATAACATCGACGGTTTTTTCTACCTTCAACTGTTACTGTTCTTTTAAAATACTTCAAAAAGCTTTAAAACTAACGATTTTAGTTAAAGTACTTACTCTCTCACTTCATGTGGAATGTCAATTTGGTTCAAGTGAACGTGCTCACCAAGATCCTGCAATCTGTTTACGTACATCATCTTACGACCAAACTTGGGGCTGCGACACAACAAAATGGCATCCTTGAGTATTATAGTCAAACTCCTCAAGACGGGCACCCAGATAAGATGGACACCTCTATAAAACAGACACTCAATATTGCATGGTCCAAGCCGTGCGTTTTCTCGGTGATTTACTGTAATTTAAGTCTCTATAAGATGGACAGTTGAAGCCAATCCTGAAGGTGTCCATCTTAGAGAGGTTTGACTGTATTGGCAAACCACTATGGCTGCTGCGTTTTTCGGAACTAATTGGGATTTCCTGTTGGTATGTATGTAATTAGCAGTTCCCACTCATTGTTCCTTAAGGATTTGCTTGTGCATATAAACCGCTCGCTATTGAGTTCACACTGGCACTTGACGTCGCACAATTTTCACAGGATCATTTTTGCCAGGCCCTTATTTCTTGTTGGATTATTCTTTTTTGTAACAAGCAGCCAATGGTGTTAATAAATGACGCTCTGACCCTTGTGCGATGCCTCTCTACATTTGAGTGTTATTACAGTTAATTTAAATCAGAAATATTTTCTATTTGCCTGAGCGTAGCGAAAGAGAAGAGAAAGATACGACCAAAGCTCTAGGCCGGCTTTAATAGGTAGCTTGGTGTTCTGCAGTTACTCCAGCCTTAATTCTTTTGTTTGATATTCACTCACACATCAACTAATCATCACTCCATCTGATATTGAATGACTCAAAAGAAGCATGTAGATTCCCTTGCATGTCTAGCATGAAAAACAAACTCACTAAAACAGTTCGATTAGTTGCCATTTTGCGCAATTACTTTTATGAATACTCTGAGGCTTCACCTTGGGTGCCTCATAATCACGCATTGGTTATTAAACTTTACCTGATAATGTGCTTGAAAATCCCAAATAAAACCTTCACAAAGTTTGTAGGGTGAACCACAAACAAGGTTTTTATGTTCTTTTTATACCTGGGAGTTAAACATAACAACTATTCAACATGGAGCTATACAGATGTATTAAATAGTTAATGATAATAGCAACTAAATACTTGAAACATTTTTTTGTATCGAAAAATATTTGATGAAAGAAAAAGGAAATGAACTTAAAAAATGTAATGCAAACGCTCTTAAGATTGAAAGTGGAAACCATATACCAATCCTGCCAGACCAAGGCTCTTGCCTACGCTCATCAAAACTCTTTCAACACCAGACTCATAACTGCTGTGTTAGTAATTCTTACAATACTTACAGGTGCTATAAACGAATTATTAACCCTTTCGGCCCAGACAGGTCAGTAAATTTTAAAACCGTTAACGATGGACCAATGAGGCCTGTGCTTTAAACAAAAAATCAGAAGATGAATTTGGAAGCACACCCAAAGGGGAAATTATCACTTACAGTACTAGTAGGCTTGTGCATTCTCGTGCTGGACAGACTCAACGGGCAAGTGGATAAAAAAAGTTAGTGTACAGTATCTAATTTCTGCTGCACATTTTCCACTATCAATCCAACACAAAGCTTTTAAACGAAGGTGAAAATTGTAAAATGGCCGCAATTTCTGTTGGTAAGCAGTTCCAGTCAATAACATTTTTAGTATTTTTATCCAGCGTTAAAGACCAGTATATTTCATGCAAATCCTTTATATTTTTATTTGGAATTTCCAGAAGGGTAGGGGGCACCTTTGGTAAATCCTTCCCCCCCCTCCCCGTGGTAGTGGGTATGGACACTTTTTCTGGAAGCACTTATTCAATGATTATTGGCGCAATTTAGCAGCATTAGATCAGGTTTTAGAATAGCTTGCTACAAGATACTGTAGCTATCCTTCGGGAAGCAAGTTCTAAGCATTTTACCTTTCTTCTTCACTAACTTTCTCCATTTGATCATTCGTTATCTTCTCATAACAAAATAATGTATAATTTTGCTCGAGAAAAGCGCACCAAGAAACCATCTTTGTGGCAAATTTCTCATAATCAGGTTTATGAAAAGTATGGATCTAAGTATTAAGGGCTGAACGGGTTAAGATTGCAATAGTTATCGAACACAAAATATCACACAACTTGCTAAGCTAAGTTAAATCCTTTGTCATTAGACTAAGTGGCTCACAAGACCAGCGCTTATCTCCTGTTTCTGTAATGTTAAGTGGATTAGAGGCTTTGACTCCCCCTGCGCAAGACACTAATCTATCACAGGTTAGCTCCCAGCAGAGCTGGTACAGCTGAGTCGACTGGAACAAAGTCAGGTAAAGTGTCTTGTTCAAGGACACAACACTGTGGTCTGACCGGGGCTCGAACTCGTGACCCTAGGATTACGAGTCGAACACGCTAACCGCTCGGCCACTGCACCGCTGACAATGCAACTACACCTCCTGTTGTTTCATGAGATGCAAAGGATTCTTAAAGACTATCTTAAAAATATGTCCCTTCTAGCTCTCGAATGAACAAGTATACAACTTGGAAAAAGAGGCCTCACTTCTTAGTATGAAAAGCGAATCTAGATGTTGATGAAAGCTAGCTGTGAGAGTTGAACGTGGTCTTGAATGGAAACCGCTCAAACCACAGAGATTAAATTCATTTTCATCTAAAAAAAAGGGGGAGAATATCATGAAGTTCACTTACTTTCTGTCAAGTTCCCAATAAAACTGTTTTAACCAGTTGTAAGAGGGTTTGTTCTTGCTGCTAATACCATAGTGGAAATATACAAGAGTGTAATCGCTCTCAACATACTGGTCCAAGGTTTTCTTGAAATACCTGATGGCAATCATAATACAGTATCGACCAGTAGACCATTATCACGGCATAGAAATATATTCAGTTCATTGGAAAAATGAGTCCAGAGTCAATCTCAGCAGATTGAAAATAATAAAGCTACAAAATCTCACAAAAATTGGCCGCAATTTGATGTAGATATGAAGGTATGAAACTGCCTAATTTTCAAACGAAAAATACAGTGGACAGCATTGATGTACATTTCGCCTCATTTCCATGTTTTTCTCATACAATCATTTCTTTATAACAACAAGGGCAGAAGATCAAGTTTCAAAACATCCTATATGCATTAATTTTTGGGAAATGTTTTAATTATGAAATTTTGCAATTGTTGTAATACTGATGCACTGAATTTTGTGCTGGCCACAGTTTCTTGATATGTTCAATATATTTTTTGCATGAAAAAGTTGAATACCCCAATTATCTTTTCAGAATCATCGAGCAGGACCTGAGACGAACATTTTTGCTCACTCACCCAGTGGCTATTGACAACTTGGATTTTACTGGCCAAAACCAACTTTCTACTAGCCAGGTTTCTTTTTACTATAAAAATGCCTGAAATTTTACTAGCCAAAAGCCCAAAACCCACTAGCCAAAACTGCATTTCAACTAGCCTGTGGCTGGTTGGCTATTGTTAGTCTCAAGTCTTAATTAGCATTTCATACAAAGTCACTTATTTACATTTTTTTGTAGAACAATCAATAACTCAGGGAAGTGAAGGAAAATGGGTACAAGTGTAGACATTCCCATTCCCTAGTTCTTAAATAAAACTCTGAATAAACAATTACTGATTCAATCAACAGTGCAACATACCTGGGCTGAATGTCACTTTCTGAGCTTCATATCATCATCAAGATCTAAAAGATTCAACCTTAGTATGCACATGCGAAGTTTTAACAAACTCCTTGGTCAATAAGTAATTATTACTTACAGAAAGAGCCTGTGATGGTCAATGCAGTGAATAGGTGGTAGTCTACATGCTGAGAACACAATCACCAAACGGCCACTCCTGTCATCCCCTGTAACCAAAGGTACAAACAATCGATGAACTTGCTCAACAAAAGCTTCAAATACCAGTATATACGTTAATTAAAATTTTGCTGGTAAAATGTTTAAAATTATAGGTTAAAAATTAAGTTATTTTTAAATTACTAAAACAAGTAGTGCTACTGAAAATGACTGCACAGTCAAAAATGATTTAATTAGTAATCTAAAGAAACTTAATATAATTTAAAAATTTGAGCCCATAGTTTCAAACAAGTGCATGTTAATAACTCATGGCAGACTAACACTGGTGTAAAGCAAATCATGATTTTATCACGTTTTTCAGCATTCTCTTGAGTTATTTCAATCTAGAAATTCACTTGTACCAAATATTCTGAACAGTACATGTACAGTTAGCAACAAAGACACAATTTCATTTTGGCCATTTTGAAAAATTTGTGCAAGAAAAAAAAGTCCCTCCGTGTTGATTTTGACCAGTACGATCAAGACTAAAAATGTTTTTTCACTAAACGCCTTTCCTGTTATGATTCAATTGAAAGCTTTTGCATCATGAAACAACACAAGAGTTTTTTATTTTAATTTGTCATTATTTTTGCCTACAAATGAATGCATGGCTGCTCAAAAAGCTAAATTACCTTTAACTTTTTTAACTTTTTTTCCTTGCACAAATTTTTCAAAATGGCCAAAACCAATTGTTACAGAGAGAGAAACCCTGCTTTTTACCCTTCTAAAGTGAGCAAAACATTAGGAAACAGTGGGTCCTAGAAAACTAGTGGTCTGGAGGAGCTGGAGGCTGGGAGTGAATATACAAATAAGGACAAAGGAAAAATTCTAGTGGTTGTTATAGATACGTAGATATACCCAGGGTCAAAAAAATTGTTATTTGGACAGTTACAGGCATATTTGGGTTGCCAGCCATTCAATAATTCCCTTTAATTTGCCTTCTTTTTCCTCTTGCTCACCATGTTGGTTTTAGTTATTAGATAAATTTCTTATTTTCTCTGTACTATTACTCAGAATAATAGTATAGGGGAATGGAAAGATTTCAAATACAAATTTGTAAAATAAGGGAAGGTACGTTTTTTCTTGGGGGGG
>JAOBRD020358381.1:0-20427 GCA_027575215.2 Hydrozoanthus sils
AAAAAGATTGTCTCTGCTTCATGCCTCGTGCTACGTCATATGCCTCGTGCTACGTCATCATTGCACGCTTCAAGTCTGAAAAATGTAACAGGAACGGCGAGAAAAGGTTTTGTTTTCAAAAATTACTATTATTAAAGGGTTCTATTTTTCATCTGGAACTTAAAAAAAATAAGCTTGATAGGGACATTAAATTTAAAATAAAGGTATCCAATGGGTACACGAGTGACGGTGCACTCGGTAATTGTCCGAAGTTTGAACGTATAACTGCATTCGACAACCGGAAAAACACAACAGAATTTCCTGAATTGACCTGAAGAAGCCTGAAAATGTTCACACGCTGAGGATGCTATAGTCTTGCATGCCAATTCAAAAACTCAAACTTGATGTCGGTTTTAGATCAAGTATGAATTGAACTTAGAATTTACTCAAAATTAAGTACAAACAGTTTTTTTCGAATAAGCGCCACACCAAGATCTCGGTGAAATTAATAAGCGCCAGACCAAGATCTCAGTGAAACTAATGAGCGTTGCCGTGATTAATTGAGGATTTATGGTACTTAGAAGCAAGGTCATTATGTCCAGGAAAGAATTTTGCTAACCTTGAGTAGTGAGCAGCAGCTGGGTCATCATATCCAAGAAAAATATCATGTAGCCAATCAGGTACAAGACATTCTGTGTTCATGAGGTCCCGGATGGTCTCCAGTACGGCCTAAAGGAGAAATCGTCACCATCATCACTATCAGTATCATTATCATCATGTGAGCTGCCACTTTCTTGACTGAGTTACGATTAGCTGTAAGAGTCTCCTAATCTTGTATGCTTCTTACTTTCTCTACACAAATTATGGCTTTGTTACTTTGCCGCGCTTTCTCTTAAATATATAACTTTTTCTGACAGGTTACAAAATGATTAAGACAAAATATATACCGTTTTCCTAAGTTCATTAAGTTTCTTCTTACTTTACTGGTTTGATCTAGTACAATTATTTTAGTCAACAGTTAATTTGGCTGTTGTAATCTCTTGCTGCCAAGCCAGGTGGGTTGGTTTTCGACTAAAATCTGCACTAGTTTGATATCTTGTCAATTAGAAAACTAAAGAAACCGAAACAAATGAGATAATTCTATCAAAATATTCAACGAGGGTATACTACTTACATTCGTTTAACCTTACCTTGAAGTTGTTCTCTTTTGGCTTCCGTCTCATTAACAGGTTAAAGGTTTCATAGACATCCTAGAAACACGTATAACAATTATCATAAGTTAGCTTCAACGACAGAAATACATTGACAGTTTCGTTGGAATCAATCAGGGCTTGATGTAAATAAAGAACAATATGCTTTTCGATCGTTGATCATTTGTAAAATCTGTACATGAGTTAAAAATCGAATCACAATGAATTTATTAAGGTAGGAGCATATAAAATAATTACCAATGGGACTCGAATGCTAACAATTTGGTTTAACCAATTGAAGAGTTCATACTTATCAACAGAGGCTTCTCAAACTCATGACTTTTCAAAAACGTAGACGTTTCAAGGAAGGTTTCTAAAGACCAGCTTTATTGTCAATAACTTTTCAAACCCAATACAAAGGACGCTTTATTACCAAGGCAAGGAACTGCATTCGAGGTCACTTCCTGGCATGTTAGAGCTATGGTAAAACTAATTTGAAAAGTTTTAATCTCGGCCCAGTGGCCGAGTGGTTAGCATGTTCAACTCATAATCCTAGGGTCACGAGTTCGAGCCCCAGTCAGACCACTGTGTTGTGTTTTTACCAACTTGTTCCAGTCGACTCAGCTGTAAAATGGGTAGCAGCCTCTGCTGGTACGTATTCGTTTCCCATCTCGGGGGAGTCAAAAGTGATAAATTAGTTTTCAATGTAGGGGAAGTCGAAGACTCTCAACTACGGAAACCAAAGATAAGCGCCGCCCTGATGGGCCACTTGCTCGAGCAAGGATTTAGCCCTTAGTATATTAATCTCAATAGTTACAAACCTCTGATCCTTGCACTGTGCCTGCCATGTCCTGTTGGTACTGGTTTGTATCCAACCACAAACGAAATGTTCTGCCGTCCTTCTTAAACTCTGGCTTTGGTTCTGGACCTTAACCATTAAGCAGATGCAAGAAATAAAGCAAATGTAACAAATAGTTCTTTCAAAATCTCCTATGTTTTGCGACGCTAAATTTGATAAAAGTCTAGGTTCCGAAATCAAGACAAACCTTCAAGACTAAAAGGTATATAAAACAAGAGTTGAGAATATTTTATCGAGATCACAACAGGATTGTGGGCCTCGACGTTTAAACTGTGGTTGCTTTTTCACCGAATATTTGACTTGGCTTATCACAGGAAGTCCAATAAAATCAAAACGCAAGATACTCATACCTTCTTCAATTAATTTTCCTTCTTCGTCCAGCATTCCTTCGACTTCAGCTCCACGCACATAATCAACGCCGAACTATATGAGAGAAAAATTGTTTATAGCATTTTCCATAAAGCTGATCACTTTAAATAAGGTTTACAAACATCTCTTGTTTAGCTATTAACAATAAAATAGAGTGAACCTTAGTGCAATGACTAAAACAGTGAATGGGTAACTGGTAAGATCTCTAGGAAATTCAAATCTAGGTTGAACATTGTTAGTGCCTGCATAAACTACCTGGAAGCATAAGCAAGATTTGAGCTACAGCAAATACAGGTATGAAAAACAATAACAACTTGATGTGGCTGTAGATTGCGGGACTTTTGGCATCTCACAAGTGTTGGCTAAAGAACCATACGGACGCACCTGTTCTCTGAACGGCAAAGTGGGATCATATTTAATCATTCCTCTTTTGGTCGGCCTCACTGTTACAAGGAATACGACATCGTGTTTTCGGAGGGCTGAAGCACGCAAATGTAAGCAAAATTAATCAAATACTAATTTAGAAACACACTTCATTCAAAAGTGTTTTCAGACTACGTCTATTCCTGAGAATTGACGAGAGGTTAGCGCGTAGGACCCGTGTTTCAAGGATCGTGAATTAAGGGCCCAAGCCAGAGCACTATTGTTGTGTCCTTGAGCAAAACACCACGCTTGTTCCAGTCTACTGAACGGCTGTTTCCTGGGAGCTATGACCTTCGAGTAATTGGTGTCTCATCTAGAGGGGGGGGATCAAAGATCCTCAAGGCTTAACACTGCAGATACGGTAAGCAATTTTAAGGGGCAGGTGTTTGACTGTGCTTCTTTGTTTTTAGCTCCCGAAAGTGAATCGAACTTGGTCTACTCGTAGGAATGTTTAGTGGAAGACAAGGTTTAACGTTATCTCCAGAAAAGACTTTTGACCCTGATATTCAGATGTTTGTATAGGGCCTTTTCCTCATCTAAACAAAGTTTGAAGCTAATTAGTTTACCTTCCCATTCCGCTTTCACTACATCTCTCATGCTCAAATTTATACTAACATCTGCTCTCACGCGAGATGGCCGGTTCTCTCCAATCTTGGGTTTACCAACCTGATGAGATTTGATGAATCATTTCCAGGGTTAAATTTTCCAAATCATTAGCGAAAATATCACCAAAACCAACTATAAACCAAAATAATCAAAACGTTTCAGTAAACAGAAATAATACGAGAATCGTCATATTAAGACTACCAAAAATTGTTTCCAAGAAAAACTGAGAAGTCTTAGAAAACTCGGTCTTCATCTTCTTACGTTATTTCCCTAGCGTCTTTACCAAGAAATTTATACATCTCAATACTTTTACTACTTATTGAGCGAAAAATAGGAAGCCCCAAGAACACCTTGAGGCATAATGTTAAGGCAGAAATGAACCTAAGAGAGACTAGCCCAAGACAGGACAAGATTGAGGAAGGAAATCGTTAATGCTCTCTTTTCCAAGAGGTGTTAAAGAAAATATGACATGAAATCAGTTTGTCAATTTTCAAAAAGGATATTATAAAAAACATTGGTTTGCCAAGTTTGAGAAACATACGATGAAAGTACGCCAAGAAACGGCGCATAGAATTTTGAATTTTTCTCGTTAAAAGTGTCCCCTCCAAAAGCCAACAATGTGGCGCAACAAGTCGTGTGCGTCTCACCTCAGTCTATCCAAAATCGACTTTAAAACATCTGCAACTAATAGAGTTTCTATCGAAGACTCTAGCAGTTACGGATGTTTTAAAATCGAATGTGGCACCATATTAAATGGACTGAGGCGAGACGCACGTGACCAGTTACGTCATATTGTTTGCTTTTGGAGGGGCCCATTTTAGCGGGAAAAATTCAAAATTCTATGCGCCGTTTCTTGGCGTACTTTCATCGTATGTTTCTCAAACTTGGCAAAACAATGTTTTTTATAGTGTAACTTTTGAAGATTGAAAAGCTGTACTCATGTCATATGCTCTTTAAGGGCCTACGTAAGTATTCTTTACTACATAATCTAAGGCAACAGAGAATTTTAGAGTAGTTTGTTTTTAATTTTACAACAACTTGGGCTATGTTAATTTTGATCTGCTGGTCTAAAATCGTTTTAGAAAACAATTATTGTTACTACGCATCAATGTATGAGCATTAAAAGCCAGCCAATACTTAAAACAGGTTTTAACGTATTATTTTAAACGATAAATTGCTTCAAAATTTGTGCTTTACACATTTTTCTAATAATCTAAAATCAATAAAGAATAATTTTTTTTGTTAGTCTATGCTTTCATTGAATAACAGCCACAAACTACAACACACAAAATTAATGACTTAGCATACATACCTCAATGATAGCAAAGTTAGTAATTCGCTGCAAAACAAAAAAGAAAACAAACAAATCAAATAAGTACAAAAATCATTACGTTAATAACTCGAAATTCAATAGCTTCTATTGAGTAAAATACAACTTGACTTTGGGCAAGTTAATAACTGCATATTGACTTTGGGCAAGTTAATACCTGCATATTGCATGTACAATAAAAATTCAACATTAACGTACTGTTTGATGAAAACAAAGTTCCTGGAGTTTTCCAGGGTGGCAAGACCCAACCCCTAATTCTCCCTCGGTGAAAAACAAAGCAATATCAATTTTTACTCTATCACAATAGCAAGGACTGGTATTTGAATCATATTGCCTCAGTTTGAAATATTTACATGTAGCATGAAGACCTTTCTATACACAAAAACTGACCCAAATTCCAAGATGAAAAACTTCCTGAAATTTGGTCTAAATACAAAATGTGCAATTGCAAGCAAGATGCTTCATTAGGTTTTGGTTTGTTTGTTAAAGAGTTGAAAAATTCAACTATTCTTATAGGATTTTTCCAGGGCCCTGGAAAGAAATTTCTAAACTCCAGGAGTTTTCCAGGAATTCCAGGAGAAGTGCGAACCATGATTAACTCTCAAAACAAACTTGCACTATGCCATTCTGGCAAGAAACGACCTCGTGAAACATCTACGCAAGGTCAATATTTCTCAATATTATATACGTATTTCAAACGGACACCATGATTTGATCCGCTTTTTTTTTTCGTTATCGTGAACTAGCAACATAACTTTGAGTACAACTCTTAAAAAGGGAGTTTGGAAAAGAGCTTATATGTAAGTGTTAAATTAATAAAACTCATCAACACTGTCTCATTGTTAGTTTCATCACAGTTCACTTACACTCCCCATTCGTGCCCATCCTCCCAGTTCCACCTCTCCAACTTCATTGACCCTGCAAAATTACCAAACAGGAGAATTGGTGACAAATCTACTTCTTCGTTTTTTCCGTTAACACGGCTGACGTTTTATACACTCAGATTCTGAAAGGTCAAATGACGGTTAGCTCGATCTAAAAAAATTGAAACTACTGTATCTTGTCTGAAAGTGTTTTCTGATAGAGCTTTCGATAAAAAGTAAAACTGCGCACACCATTTTTATAATGGACGATTTCTCCAATACCCAATTTCCGCATTATGATCCGATACTCACAAACAAAACCGTCAAAGTCGACACCACTTACTTAAGCAATTGCTTTGAGCAGGCTTTCAGTCATTACCGTTAGTTATGACTGAAATTGCGAGACAATCAAATAAGTATCGGTTTACTTTATATCTTGTACTGTAAATGTATCATGCAGCAGCTAGACGTGGCCTTGACTTGTATGCTTTTTGAGCAATGGTGCATGATTCGGAAGTTGCATGGTTATTGGTATTAGAGTAACCCAAGTTGTCTGACTGATTATCTCAGGCCTTACCAGGGCTTCATTCGGGCAATTACGTCCTCCATATCCTGTCGAATTTCATCTGCCGAAAACCAGATAACTGTAAGTCTCACATTGAGAAGAATACACGGGTGCATAAAAGCATAAATCCAACTTTGACATTCAAACATATATATCAAAAATTTAATAAAGAGTAGCGCAGTTAGTAACAGCCAAATTTTTCGCTTGATACATTGGACACTTTCGGATAAATAAGCCTTTTAAACTCCACAATTTACAGTAATTGTACGGAGTTGAGGCAACTTTTGCCACCCAGCCATACAATCTTTGTAACTTAACAACAATTGAAGCCTCATTTCTCTCGAAGTAATTTTACTATGTATCGAACTCTCAATGATTATTCACTCTGTGATACTCTAGTGAATTTTGGACCGGTATTTTGTCTCAATGTTGAAGTTTGATTTATTAACGTTAAAGAGGTAACTGTAAGCAATGACGTCACACTGAAATCCGCCTATAAAACATTTCAAATTAAAAATTTGTGTCTAACATGCACTTCAGTTTAACGAGAAGTAAAAAACAGACTTACATGTTGATTCCAGTCGGAACAGGTTTAAGTTTCTTAGTAGATAATCGTGGAGAGTTAGGAACTGGAGGTTCAACTTGGGAAGAGCTAAACAGTCTTTGGTAGGAGAAAATCCAGCATTAGTCGCGAGAACAAAATGAAGAACCAACAGGTTTGAATACTGCTACTGCATTGTTCAGGTGCCTATATGTCACTTTTAATAAACCAAAACAAACCAATAGAAAAGCTCCAAATTCTTGTCTCAACTCAAATAAATATTTTAAGGGACTTCAAAGAATTTCTCAATAAACTATAACTTTCAAGGGACCAATGTTATGTTATACAACAAGAGTTCTTTTTTATAATCGTCAAGGAAGGCCAATTCAGACATCCATTAGCAGAGAGTAACAATTTGCCGATTTTTTGAAACAAGATATTAGTAGGAAAATTCTAGCAATCGTAGATTTTTTAAACCCAAAGCTCCAGAAAACAAAAGTTACGAACTTACACAGTTTTTAAGGACTGTGAACATTTCTGTGAACAAACACTTTTATCTCGATCTTTTGTAAAAATCCAGTTGGGACTGTGTTCAAAAATTACGTTCATAAAGGTACAGTATACATAATTTTCCAAGTTAGGTTTGTCTTACCTTCCCCAGAATAGAACTCCACCGGAACAATATTTGGATCCCACAGAATCTGAATCAGATTCAAAACAAGAACATATTAAAAACATCCGCAAAATGTCAAGCTCCACCGTGACCATTTATCCGGTGTTCTTTTTTGGTGATTAACTATCAAGCTTCACAGAGAATCAGTAACAAGATGTTTCGATGTTTTTTTTTCTGCTGAAATTCTAGAAGTTTTATCACTAATTTGCTTAAATAATGAGCATCAATCGGCAATCCATTATCTACTTTTCATCAAGAACAAATGAAACCTAGTTTCGAAAGAATTGAAATGATTTCAAAGATAGAATGTTTGGCGTTAACCATCACAAACAGAACGGCGACGGGTCATTTTTTTGGTTTCCACTAACTGCTTTAGAAGTTACAATGAACAGCCTTAGCCGAAATGAACCTTCTCATGGGGTTTCATCCAACGGTTCAAGAGTTATGCCTTTGTTAATATAACGTAAGGTTTAGTTATGGGAAGGTAAGGGTTAGCGACCTTTGATATTACCCAGAATGCTCCTCCTCTTAGTATCTGGCTATTTTTCGGTGTATAAAGTCCAACAGTTGACATCAATTTACACAGTTGTTATTTTAAGATACTAACCTGTTCCGTGGGGTAGAGAGGCATCTCGTTGATGGCATCAATTTGGGACAACCGTCTTTCATGTCTGGAAACCTAAATGCAAGAGGAAACCAAAAGAATAAACGAAAAACCTTCTGGCATGGTACTTAATACCAATTATGGCTTGCTCACCCTGTGCTGCAGATTTTCCAGAACTTACTTCGGTTAAAAAACTTTGTTGAGTGAGCACTGCGTACCTAGCTATATAACATGTATCGTATAATATATTCGTATATTGTACTAGGCTAAACAGAGCAGATTACAGTTTTTCTTTAAAAAAGTATAATCTTCTCTCTTTTCCTAAAATCGCGACACTTCATTTCATTAAAAATAAGCTCTATTCAGCTAAAATGTTTTAACAAAAGTACAGAACTAAAGATTTTGAATTTGGATGCGGGCAGCTACCATGGAAGTGCATTACGGTTAAAAACCGTAGTTTTAAACTCTGGTTTACAGACACAAGATTCAAGTGAGGATTTGCCACTGGAAATGGGGTAAAATCCAAGTTTTGCTGATCTACAGTATCAACAAAGAACCCCGTAGACCCACACAAATGAATAAGAAAAAATCTCTGACCTCAGTGGGATTCAAACCCATGAGCTACGAAACAGATCTACTGTCAATCAAGCCCGTAACCTTCTAAAAGGGTTACGGATTCAATTTCCGTCAGTGACTCAGAATTTTTTTCTGATCACTCAATTTGAGAAGTGCTTTCTTCCCATCTTTACAACACCAAGTTACAAACTTCTACATAGATCTATGTTGCTCTAGGGTTAGCTGGAAGTTTGGTCGAGGATTTTTAAGCCTAATACAAGATATTTGGCTTGGAATTACGGAATCTTCGTAATGTATGTTCTTGTGTTTGCAAAAATAATCAAAAACAAAAATAAACACATATCAACGCACCAGTAACTGAAGCAAGAAAGTCCGGTCTCTCTCTGTGTCATCATCGTCTGGAGAAGGCAGCAGCTTGAGGTACGCGGCGATTTCGTGCAATGTTTTATTCCTATAACACAACGAAAAGGTGAACCGATGTTAGTTTACTTTTGCATCGTAAATCAAAAAGAAGGACCAAAGGACCAAACAAAATGAAAGCAAGACTTGTAGAGGCCAGTAAAACTGTGTAAGCAAATTTAGAGCAAGGACGTCGTTAGGCAGGCATTACAACACGGTATAAGTAACCATGCGAATTTTTAAATGATTCTATTCCTATTTCTATTTCTATTTTCTATTTCCTTTTTCATTAGATTCTATATATGTAAATATAGAACTTTGGACGAGGTCTTGCAAACATTCAGCACCTTCCAAAACGAAACATGGCTATGCATCTTAAGAATCATGACAAGGTAAACAGATGAGCTGTGGGTAATTCTAAGATGATTCGCCAAAACCAAATTCATAAAACCCTGTTGTTAAAAACCTACAAAGTGGTAAATTTGTTTTTGCTTGTTTTGAAAAAATCCATTTGCTGTTCAACGATTTTTAGTGTTAATTCCGATTTCTTGGAAACTTCCTTTGGTTAAAGTCCCAGGTTGGGATAAAACGTAAGATTTGGGTTTAGGGGAGAGGTAGGTGGGTTAATAAGTTAAGGGTCAAGGTTGGGGTAAGGTTAAGCTTCAATTTTAAGGAGGAGAAAGTGGGTCGTTAAGTTCAGATTCAAGGTTGGGATAAGGTTAAGCTTTAAGTTTAGGGGAGGGGTAGGTGGGTCTTAAAGTTTAGATTGAAGGTTGGGATAAAGTTAAGCTTTAAGTTTAGGGAAGCCCTGGGTAATTAGGTCGTTTCCCTAAGACCATGAGTGATCCGTCATGGAAGTCAAGTTACTGTGACTAGTATGTATTCTGGCCATACTCACGAAAGGCTTCCAAAGTGTTTCACAAGCGCTTCCCTTGTATCAATACTTGCAATGTTACTCATGGCAAACTCGTGTAGCTCTGGAAAATACTTGAACACAGCTCTCTGCCACCAAACATAACAATCATACAAGTAAATACTTTAAATATATATCATTTCACAGTCAAGTACATAAACTTACAGAACATTTACAGGTTAAGCAGTAAAATAATGCTAGTCAAAAAGCCAAATAAGTCGACAAGGGGAAGAAACTCAAGCTCCAGGCATGTTTAACATCAAGAATCATTATGTACAGTACTAAACCCTTGCAAAACAACTTATTTGTGAAGTCGATTCCACTGCTCACAACCAAAACTGTCTGGCTGAGGCAAAGTTCTTAAAAATAACAGTACAGGTATAAGAAGCTGCGCAATGGAGCTTAAATCCAAAATGGCCTTTTAACTAACCTGAAGGGAGGCCATCTTGTTGTAGTGAATATCAACCATTTCATGGTCTGTCAAAGGAACTCCTAGAGCAATAAAGTAATGATTAAATATTAAAAAACAATTTTAGCACTATTAGGCAGAACTCAATCAACACAGCTAGTTTTCTCATCACTACATTTTATGCTCTTCAACCTTTTTATGGCTCTTGCATCGACCAATCAAGTAGAGCCATAAATGTTATAGAGTCTGTAAGTGTCCGTAAGAGTTAGTCACATACACAGGAAGCCCAAACAACTCAATTATTGATTTCACATGTATACAGTTACAACCAATCAAAGTAGGTCTTCAATGTACTTTGAGTGCTCATGTAACGTGGAATCACACTGTGGTGCAGTTATATCACCCTGTGGTAAACTCGAGTGACAACATACAGAAACCACATGCATTGTTTGAACACCTTTCGTTCCACTTGTTGTATACAGTGGAAAAAATTGGAAAGGTTGACTTAAAACAGAAGCAATAATAATCAAAATCACACAGTTACTTCCATTAAACAAGAGACGGAAAGCTAAAAACGTCCTAGGTACAGTAGTTGTCTTCCAGTTCATTTACATTAACATTACACTGACACGTTTCTCTTTCCTTTGTGTGGGTTTATGGTGTTCTTTGTTAATGCTGTAGATCAGCAAAGTTTGGATTAAACCCCGTTCCAGTGGTAAGGCCTTACTTGAATTTACATGTTGTACAACATGTTTACTTATTGATTAAGCTTTTCCGTGATCAGTACAGACTCTCGAATATTTTCAGGCTTCTAATCTGTGACCTAAAAGCTCAGAAACTCCAATGTCAATGATCACTGACACGTTTCTCTTTCCTTTGTGTGGGTTTATGGTGTTCTTTGTTAATGCTGTAGATCAGCAAAGTTTGGATTAAACCCCGTTCCAGTGGTAAGGCCTTACTTGAATTTACATGTTGTACAACATGTTTACTTATTGATTAAGCTTTTCCGTGATCAGTACAGACTCTCGAATATTTTCAGGCTTCTAATCTGTGACCTAAAAGCTCAGAAACTCCAATGTCAATGATCAAAAACCTAAAGACTCCTAAAGACACAGTAAACATTTATTAAACAAGGAAACATTCCATCATATTCATCATGTACATATTAAAATTTAAGATTTAGACTCTATTTATGTACTCTGTTCACCCATTTGTGTCAACCAATTAGAACGCGACACTGCCGTACGATTTGTCTAATTACAAACTTTAAAACCTATCAAGAATCATCTAGTGTTTGGTGAATTTTTGCCATTAAAAAACCACTGATTCGAAACTGAAATATACGATATGTTTTTTAGTGTGTGAATGAACGAACTAAGAAAGCACCAAAATGAACGATCATGTTTTGTACGAGTTCATTCTTTTCATGAAAGTTCCTATATCGTAAGTAAAAATGTTGTACACAAACACTTTCCAATTAGTAACAACAAGTTTTTACCTGTCACATCGTTAATTTCAAATCCAGCATAAAACTTGAGCATGTCCAGCAACTGAAGAAGGTATAAAAATTATAGCAGATCAGTAGTAAAAAAAACCCCAAATACTGTCCATTAACCCAGATATTCTGCCCCAAATTATCCACTCCACCTAAACCCATTTTTCCTTATCTTTTGAATAAGGTTAATTTCCCCTTTCATTCCCAGTCAAGATGGTAATTTCTCCCAATTAGAGCTTGCAAGTTTCAATGACCAAGTTTGGGAGAACTTTACTTTCCACCTTCAATATAGGTTGCATTATTTGATAAGTTCTCACTTTTTCGTTTCCAAACTAATGTCTTATTCGTGTGGGTTATGTAAGAAATGATCACTGACTGGGACTGAAAGGATTAAGCACTGAAATCGAAGATAGTTAACTAGCGCTTACAGACTTAAATATTATTACCTGGTTGAAAAGCTTTCCTTCGGATTCTCGCTTTGTAAGATTGGACAGCTGACATCTTACCTAAGCAGATGACATAGCAAATCAAAAGAAATGTCTAAGTCCGAGTTTTATTGAAATTCTAAAATAAAATATTATACAACACATTATTTACAAGTTCCTGAAATACAATCATAGGATTACCTATTAACTAACATGGAGTTGAATATATAATTATGTACATGTTGCAGTGTTTTATTGTAGCACATTTCAGTTAGGTTGAAAATGACACTACTGCAGGACAGCAAATTTAGAATGGGACATTCTTCTAAAATTGCATGTCCAGGAGGTGTTTAGTTGTTAGGGGCATTTGTTTGTACAATCAGGGTTATCTTTAAAAACAATATTTCTCAACCCGAACTAAATTAAAACCGCCTTACAAACAGACAATTAACTTACAACTATATGGTGGTCATCCATTAGGGTACTGAAGAAACGCCGAGTTGGAAGCAAAGCCTGGAAGGTTAAGTAATAAATGAAACATTTCTCAGATTCAGTATCAAATCATATACAACAATTGAATGTGTAAATACAAACATCTGGATTGTACAGTACTCAATCTTCAGACCTGTACATTAGGCATCAAAATTGTAGTACGCTACCCAATAGGTCTTGAAAGAAGAAATCATTAGGACCCTGTTGCTCAAAAAAATTTTTTGACATAATTGTCTTTGTAAGTCCCTTATTAGGTTCTTTTCCTTAGGAAACTTTACCAATAATTATTATTGTAAATGTTAGATTCTTCTTCTCCACAAATTAATTTTCTTCATTCAACAACTCTTACTAAAGAAATTACACAATCGTTGTTGTTAGACACCTCTCCCTGGTATTGTTTGTTGTTACAATTCTCCTCCCTCAGCAACTCCAACTTTTCTCTATTTCAGAAACCCATCCTTTCAAATTTTAGTATAATCTCATTGCTAGACTCCTGTCTCCCAAGAATTCCACTATTTTCCTCCTCGTCTGCTTCCTTTATCAGGAATTTCCACTACTGGGATAGTTAGACACCCCTTCCTTTCAGGCTTCCTCTTTTCACGATGCTAGGCACCCCTCATCAAGAAATTTCGGCTATGTAAATTGTTCAACTCTCCTTCTGCAGGCCTGAAATTTTACTAATGTCATTGTTAGACGCTCTGTCCCCTTAGGGGGACTCCACTCTTCTCTCCCTTTCAGACATCCAGGGATTTCCACCATTTACATTTGAAGCCACCCATCCCAAACTGTGTTCCCCATGTCTGATGCACATCACCAGGGGCCACTATTTTCACTGTTAGACTCCAGTTCCCAAGGTGTTTCTATAGTTTCACTATTAGACATCCATCCCCGAGGAATTTCCACTTTCTGTTCTTATCGACACTCTTTTTTTTCTCAGAGTTCCCTCTCTTCTCATTGTTTCACTCTCTTCTCCACAAATTCACATTTTTTTTCGTTAGACACTGCTCCCATTCAGGCTGCGTTATAACCACTATTCTCAGTCCTAAGTTACCAAAGTTCTACAAATGAATTGTTATATGTACCTCAAGGTCAATTAAAAGTTCCAGGAATCTTTCACAGTATTTCACTTTAAGGTTATCCACAGCTCCTGCAAATGAGTTTAACAATTTCGGCTGGTCAAGAATAGTAACTTAAAATTCTGATGGTGAAACATATTCTTCTACTAAAAAAATATATAATATGCATATGTTCACTGCACTATAATTTATGGTCAGCAGTTGCTGCCAAACAGCAGAGTGGTTTGCTATAACAGTAGTTTGTATGTGAGTTTAAATTTTGATTAACAGTTTAACTGAACAGAACATGGTATCAGAAAAAGGAAGAACTGAATTTTCAGTTAGGCTTCTACAGTACTTCTTCTGCACACAAAACCTCTTTACAAATAACTAAATAAAGTAATGACCATGATTGCTTCAAACAGCCCAATTAAGTTCCTGCCCTTAGCAGCAAAATTTGGGTACTGTACCTCTCTAAAAAAACTGAAAATTTTGATAAAACAAATCTAGAAACAAATGCAACAATTCTTTTACACACAACTGCAGATACAGATGTAGTAAGAATTACATGTTGAAAATCTAAGCAGCTAATTAAAGGGAATTCCAGGGAAAAAGTAAACTGCTTTTTTCAGCTAACTTTATAATTTTTGGTCATGGTTTTGAATATTTTTTACCCTCAACTTCTAGAACAGCCGAGGTTTTTAACTTTAAGTTTGTAAAAAAAAAAATTGAAATTATGGGATTTGTTAACATTTGAGCCACGTTATGAGGGTCAACAGTCATTTGTGATGTAACTGCAACAAACAAAGTTTGAGTTTAAACATGTGGTTCAAATTGATATGGCTGGATTTCTTCCAAGTTATACATACGAAACCTGGAAATCTATCTTGAGACCTATCACTCCCTAATATCTTGACGCAATGTGGATTTGACGCAGTGACATAATTTGAAGTTACACTGACAACTTTCTGGGCCATTGGTTCATTTACATGTTTACTTGACTTTGAAAGAAAATAACTCCGCTTCAAATGCCAATTTACCAGAAATATTATAACAAATTAGTTCTTGGAAACTTGAGCATTCATCTTCTAAAGCTTTTATAAAACAATAGCAACTGATGACGTCATTCATGATTTCCATTGATTTAGAAAATAGTCCTCGACAAATCAGAACATGTGCATTATCAAAATTATTTTATAACTCACTTTTCAATCACACTTACCTGTTTCAGGAATAGACTCGAGAACTCTGAGAAACTTCTTAAGCAGTGTAGATAAATATTTCCGCTGAAGGTCCTGCCTATAGAGAGATGTGAAAAAGCATGAGGCAAAGAAAACCTCTGTTTCAAAAAAAAAACATACTGTACAAAAAGTATTATGGGTTTAGTTTTATGCTTACAGTGATTTCTCTCCAAGAAAAACTTTTTAAGTTAGGCCAGACCAATTTAACTCCCGGAAGCACAGACCTGACCGACCCAGTTTTTACGGAAAGCTGAAAAAAAAATGGCCCAAAAATACTAATCAATCACCAGATTGATGCTGTTGAAAAAATAATTAATGAAAGCAGCTATCGTTAAAGTTTTACACTATTTTTATGCTTGCAACTATAAAAAAAGAGTTTATTCTGATATACAGATCAGTGTTACAAAGAGGCATTTTTAATTTGAAATGACAGAAACAATGACCGGAAGTTGCTTTTAAAACTGCTCAACTGACAACACCAGAACATTTTGTCAATTTCACACGTAGTCAAGACATACCTTTATGTGTAAAAATTAAATCACTAAATGGATATGTTTTTTCTTCGTTTCGGTGCAATATAGATTTATTTTGGTACCAACAAAATTTGGCGAAATAATAGAAGATTGACTAGTTCCACAAATTTTCGTAATGAAGTTGGTGAACTACAATTTAGCCATTTTTTCAAAGAGAGACAAGTGATTTATTCATTGAACTTTGTACCTTGTAAAGATGAACGCAACTTAACAAAATTATTGATACTTAGATTTCCATGATTTCATTTAATACTCTTGGTATATCAGTAGCTAGTTTAACACACAAGTTTATTTAAAACTGGTTTCACTATCTGTTTGAAATTCTTGAACTAGGAGTAAACATTGAATGTTGAGGAAATGTCATTTAAAGAAAACTTCATACAAAGCACTACCATACAATGCAGAAGGGTGGGAAAAAGTCTGGTTGACCAATCGGTACTGCTCATGAATTCTGTCTGTGTTCATTGAGCCATGTAAACAAGTTGAAGTCACAAAAATTTTTAGACACGTGCTCATATTGTGTTTTGAACGTTTGGAAAACAATCATGTTTTATACACAAAAATTAATGTGATTAGATGCTAAAAGTTGTTCATTTTGCAAAAGGAAAGAATAATTCGTCTGCTGCAAGAGAGTTCAGTGTCTGAGGACACGCCCAATAAAATGCCTAACATAATGTGCCAAAAGTTTTAAAATGTGCAAATCGCCACAAAACATAGAAGTGGCACAAACTGGAAGATACATTATAACAGGCTGGCTGCGATCATCTGGGTTATTTTTAACAAGGCACTTAGTTCAACTTCAGGTGCTGAAATGGGCTGAAGAGCACCCTGAGCTGAGTGTTGATTTCAGAGACAGAACTATGAGTTGGTGTTCTCAATTTATGCAAAGAGGTAATCTTGTGCTTCGACAAAAAACAAAAATTGCACAGAATCTCCTGAGGGACCCGAAAGACAAATCACATCTTTCCAATCATTTATATTCAATTATTAAAAAAGTTCTCAAAATAAGGATAACATGTAAATGGCTAACTATAATTTTATGTGTCATCTAGATTTCGTGAACAGCATATGTTGTCAGTATCTTGTCATAGTTGAAACAACTGATTTATGCAACAAAGAGTAATAAATAAATATGGGCTTTTTTCATGATTTCTATTTTTCAAAAGTTGGTACTTTTTGCATAAGCCAACCCCTGAACCATGTATTAAAATTTTGGTATTCAAAGCCAAAGCAAAAAAGATTTGGTCTTCTTTTATTTTGTTTTTTTTCCCGACCGACCGACCCTTCATATTTTGAAAAAAATCTGTGCTCCCAGGAATTAAATTGATCTGGCCTTGGTTGTAACTTAGCCTTTAATTATATTATCATTATTTAACTCATGTTTGTTAGTAATTTCATAAGTAGGTAAACAACGAAAAATTCAAACGAGTGAGGAAGGAGTTATCTTACTGTGTAAGGACTGATGTACATCCAAAATTGCATAAACTAACCACCTGACAGCTTGTCCATTATATACTGTACTACACATGAAAAAATAAATTAAAAGCAAGTCTACACAGGACCATCCAGGTGCAAAACTTAAAAAACTTACTCAATTGAAAACATTGTTACGATGAGCACTGCACAAGTGCCACCATCTATACATAATTTTATTAATGAGCTTAAGATATGAGGATGGCAATGCCTACGATGGCAGCAAAAAAAAAATAGTGAATACAATAGCTGCAAGTTGGAATGCACTGTGCAGTATGCCCTTGTCTTCAAAATTATTACAAGAAAAGCTTAATTTTGGAGTTCTTCCGACTATGGGAATTACATCAATAAAATCTTCTCAATCTTCTTTTCATCTTTATGCAGGGAGCTCTAATCTTTTTCTGTTCACAAAGCGTCACTAGGACGAAAGACAGGGCAAAAGAGCAAGACATGTTCAAAAAGGGCAAACAAGAAAGATGTTTTTTGTAAGACATGGTAATTGGCGTCATCGTCCTCATAAATTATCATCATCGTTGGTATCATCGTCCTCATATGTACCATCTTCATGTCTTAAGCTCACTATTCACTATATGAAAGGAGAGTGATAATGTTCAAGGTTGCATGGAAACGCTTATAACTGTGCAAGTGCATACTTCTTTTTTGTTTCCTCATCAGCTTGGGCTTCTTTTTTTTTCAGATGAGACCAAAACTTTCGATATTTGGTAACATTTTTCAACTCTTGATCCAACCGGCCCTTTATAACAAAAAAGTAAAAATAAATGAATATTCAATTAAATATAATGGTGAATCAAATACAATTTGATAATTGTAATAAATAATAAATACGTTAACACTAATAAAAATAATTATCCCCCACTGTCTGTGACTAGTGAAATGCTCTTCCTCACTGCTTTGTGGCTTGCATATGTTATTGTAAATTAGTATCAACCAAACAGGTGAAAAGCACTTTTTGTACATCCCTTTTTGTTCACTAGCATGCAAATATTATTTTATCATACACTATTCACCGATGGTCACTCATCTGTGAAAGGAAAAAAAGGTATCTGATTTTGCTTCCATTTTGGAAGATGAAAATAATTAATTATGAAAATAAATGAGCCCTTCTACCTTATAAACAAAAAAACCCTCCACTTCAGAGAATAATTGAACATTATTAATTACTATTATTATTATTATTATCATTATTAATAATTAAGTAATTTTATTGATTTAAACTATCTATAATTAGTAAACAATAGAAGAGGGGCTATTCATAAAGGGAATAAATAATAAAACTTTAAACTAAAGTTACATCTTGAGTAACTTCATCCATCATAAGAAAACACAGTAACTGAGTGTTTGTTGTTGTGATGACTAACCAGTGTCAAATGAACTTACTAATAGCTGATTTCTGATTACTTCTTGTAAAATAATCATTGATACTACTGTTACTGCAGTTGTTATTGTAACAAGTTAATGATAACGTAACTTTAATACTTCATTTTGGCAAAAGAATTGCATCATTGAAGTTAACATTAAGGATTAAAATTTTATAAAAAAATGAGTATACTAAGTCTTTATGATTTTTGGCTTCCTATTTACATTAACAATAGCAAAATACAGGTAATATTAAAAGTTAGCAACTATACAGCTTAGCTCATTGCAATTACATAACACCTTAATTAATATTTAAATGTTTCTCACTGGTAAGAGGCAAATCCACATAGGCAGAGACACCAGGTGCTGAAGCTGCTCTCGGATAAGATCCATCTCCTGTAATCAGCACAAGATTGTAAGCAAAGTCAGTGTGCACTTAAGGGAAAAATTGCAAAAACAAAACAAAAAAAATTAATTTCAGTCGATCAAATCTTGAGCAAAAACTTCAGCAACATCCATCAATGTCATTATGGGGGAAACACAAACTTGGCACATGCAATTAGTACACTGATGCTGCTACTCACCAAACTGTTAAAACAATGAATTAAGAAGTTGACAAGTGTTGTTTGCTCCTGGATTGATAACTCCTGAAAACATACAGCATATCATTATTAGCTAGTAAGTATTAATTAAAGAACAAAAATCCTGCTTCTCACAAAAGGGGAGTGAGTCAGGGTTGTAGCTAGCTAAAAGAAATGACTGGGTGGGCCAATTTACATAATTAACTTTAATAATTAATATTCATAATTTCATCAGTGTCAACAAGATTTACTCTTGCAATCAATCTATTATTGCTGATTGGGCAGTTTCAAAGCAAACACTTTGACAAGAAACTGCTGATGGATTAATTTGGCTCAGAACTACATTATTTTGGGGTGATTCTTCAAAATGCTCAAGAAGTTTGAAATTTAATATAATGCAGTAGCTCTAGTTGAAACATCAGAATATTTGTTGTTTAACTATGTGTTTAAACTTTCTTTTCATATTAAGGCTGAGGCTCTGAAAATGACTGAGTAATAGATGAAAATGACAGCTAGGGCATTGAGAAAAATGACAGAATGCTGGAAAATACAACAGGGTATGCTACGCCCTTTCATTTTGGCCTATAGCTATTAATTGAACACTGTGAGTTTGTGCAGTACAGTATGTGTGGCTGTTTGTGTGTATGGGGATAGATTAACAATTATTCTTCGATTTGCACAATACAAATTATAGTTGTGTATAGCTCCACATCAGTTTCTGTAGAGAAAACTTAATCTGTCAGTTTTTGCATAATTATTGCTATTAATTTTATAGTACAACTTGCAGGTTAAAATGATGACTATGTAACAGGTTTCATGTACACATACTGTGTGTTAATAGGTTTATGGATCATGTGATGAAATACCTCTTCATCATAAAGTGTGGCCTCCATAACTCGTTGAAAGAACCCAGGAAAGTGTGCAGGTTTATCTTTGAAGACCTTGAATTTTAAAGTAAATACCAAACAGTTTTAATGACGGAAATTCTAGGATTTACATATTATTGATTTTATAATTTTAATATTCACATACACCATGTGTTGTAGATCAATTTTATATTTTTTTAAGAATTTAACGCAAGTTTCACCCATACAGTATTTGTTATTGTAAAGTTTTAACTTTTGTTCCAAGACTCCCTAATGCATGGCTAATCTTGTATTCAAACTCAAACGTAAAAAATTGAAACCAGTTTTTTCAAAAATTTCAAGCTGGTTCAAAATTTAAACCTGATGTTAAAATCAAATTATATGTACAATACAATTTGCTTATTTCTCTTCTCTTTACTGTATAATTATACCATATTATTGTTCTGCAATGTTCATTTCCATTAATGCTCTAATAATGCCCTCCCCATCCTGCTTTCTAATAAGCCCCCCATCTAGAGCCTGCTCTTCAAGTTTCAATAAGCACCCGTCTCTTATAAGCCCCCCTCTCTCATAAGAACCCCCCCCCCTCT
>JAOBRD020358491.1:1027-20424 GCA_027575215.2 Hydrozoanthus sils
ATTACCGGTCAACCCCTGATTACTGGTCAATCCCTGATTACCGGTCAACCCCTGATTACCGGTCAACCCCTGATTACCGGTCAACCCCTGATTACTGGTCAATCCCTGATTACCGGTCAACCCCTGATTACCGGTCAACCCCTGATTACTGGTCAATCCCTGATTACCGGTCAACCCCAGAAAACTGGTCAACCCCTGATTATCGGTCAACCCCTGATTACTGGTCGTTCCCTGAGTACCAGTCAACCCCTGTTTAGCTATCAACCCCTTATTACCCGTCAACCGCTGATTGCTTGTCAAGCCTGATAACTGGTCAGATGCTCTACATATTGAGACCTGAACGAGGAGCTAACAGTTATCGGAGAGTCATGGCTTTCATTTCGGTCGCTGTCTAAGACATTTTTGGTATTTCGACTTAAGAATTGATTGTTTCCCAACAGCTGCAACGCCAGTAAAAATTTGTAGATGAGTTCCTGCGTTTTCATCAAATTATCTTTTCAAGTTTTATACTTTTATTATACGAGTGCAGTGAGAATAAATCGGTTAAGGGCATATGATCATATTAAGCTGTTACCCTCGGTTCCTAGTTACATTATTACTACTTCAAATATGTTTTTGAAAAGCAAAATTGTTTCATGCTCTTTTCACTAGATTCAACATGAAGATC
Organism: Hydrozoanthus sils; assembly: GCA_027575215.2. Taxonomy (NCBI): domain Eukaryota; kingdom Metazoa; phylum Cnidaria; class Anthozoa; order Zoantharia; family Hydrozoanthidae; genus Hydrozoanthus; species Hydrozoanthus sils. The sequence goes on from JAOBRD020358491.1 coordinate 1,695, forward strand.
TCTGAAACTCCTTGTTTTGTTTGTAGGACTATTTGGACCTTGTAAGCCCTCTTTGTCCGCGTACATTGTCTTCAGCCGAGGATCTGCGCTTGCCGCAAAGCTCTGTGGACTCCGATGTCTTTGCAAGCGATGAGAGCAAAAGTGGTAACAGTAGTGACTGTAACAGCCAATCATGTTCAAGAGAATGCGAATCGGCGAACGAGCCACTCAGTAATATAAAGAACAAAGTGAAAGGAAGTTTAAGTTCTCTTCTTGGTGGGTCTAAACAAAGTCTTACAAACCACGACGATATGCGATTTCCATTGCTAGATACTGAACTAGTCAATGGACATGAAGGCGAAGACGATTTAGATCTCGACTACTTACAATTAAGACCAGAAGCCTGCAGCGATTGTGTGGAAAGTGATTTTTCTGACAGAAAGCATAACTTGCCAAAGGAGGCGGCAGTAGCATCCAGTGAGTCGAACATTTCCAGCGATCCACAACCTAGAACAAATCTTCCCATCAATGAACACGATTTCGCGCTTCAGCAAACGGCAAGGAGGTATAATGCATCGAGAGCGCCACAGCGTTACAAGACTCGCAAGACATCTGTTCAAACTGATGTCTAGCAAAGATGATTCATTATCGCAGTATTTTAATCGAAATGTTGGGGTGTTCAATGAGTAACTCTCTATAAATAACGTGTACAGGGAGCCCGTCTAGCGTTTCTTCACTACCAACGTGTTGATGATATCTTTCCATCGCTTCAATCCAAACGAGTTTACAACAATCCAACTTTGAACAAAAGAAGAAACAAGAGCATTGGAGTACCGCAATTATTCTTTCCTCTCACATGTGACCGTTCGAGATTATTACGAACAAAAGAACCTTTTTAATTTTTTTTAAATTGTGGAGTAGGAAGTGTAACTGTTTAAATCGTCCCATCTCAATTGAGTCGAGTCAAAATACAGTTGAATATCATCGAGGGCTTAAAAGTTCTCTATCCTCTAGAATTGGCTTAGAATTCTAACTAGGAACTAAACATTACTCGCACAAGACCATGTAAGGTCAGCGGTTGTTCTGTTGTTTCAAATGTAGAAAAACAGTCTTAAGAAAAACTTCATCTCGCACTTCGTTACCTTATAAAATTTTCAAAAAAGTCTTCCTTGTTTTCGGTTTCTCGAAAGAATATGCGAGCACTGCACTATAAATTAAATGTTAATATTTTTACCAAGCAAACATAAGAACTAAGGAGGTGAACCACAAACTATCAACAGTCTATTAGACTTAGTCTAGTTTAATTAGTTTAAAAGATGCTGGCACACGAAGAAAGCAATCAGCATATACTTTTAAATACATATTTTGCAAATTGAAGAAAAAATAGAAAGGTACCTCTAAATACAGACACCCTTAAAGCTCAAACCACACGTGGCAAACCTCAATAAAATTGTAAGTGCTGTTTAAATTTATTGCTGATTCCTAAAACTACGAATAAAGTACTTATTGGTGATTTGGTGTATAGCTGCAACAAGGTTCACTGAAACTGTTTTGTTGAACGAGAGGCTCAAACAAGTAGGCTTTAAACACCAGCGCCAGTAACATTGAAGCGCGTGAACTCTCGTAACATAACTGTACATCATCTAGATGCAGCACAGTACATTGCAATACAATGCAATGCATCCAGATGTACCGCAGCTCATTGCAATGCAATACAGTGCATTCAGACGAAGCACTTTCTCTTCTTAAGAACTATAGTTCTTTGACAGCGTGGAAACGTATTATGATTCTCTTCAAAAGAGTAATTTGTTTACAAAGAAAGTAAGGTCGAGACTTCCAAACTACAATCTCCGACGAAAGAAAGTGAAACACCCCCTTCCTCCCCCCCTCCACAAAGTTGATTGTTGCATGTAAAAACATGCGAATTTTCTGCACTTGCTGGACAAAAAACATTGAAAAGAGGAAGGGGGTGCAAAAGTGTTTCATTATTTTTGTCGGGGATTGAAGACTATTTACACTCGCGCTTTTGAGAAAAACGCGTTTAATGTATCGATTTACGAAAAAAGTTTAAACTAAGTTACCGCTGACCTGGGTTTTATGAAATCCTTTCAAAGATATGTTTAAAGAAGTACACCAGCTCAGCTTTGAATTAATTTTATTGTCAAATAAGTAGAAGCTAAATTAAGTTTAAGTTGCTTCATTCCCTAAAAATTGTTGTAACCTTTGTCATTGGCGAAAGAACCCTTGACTATAAAAGTAGGATAACTTTAAAACAAATTACTGGTAATTCAAAATTCCCTTCCAATAAATAGCTCCAATTCTGATTTTACTCTGTTGTTAAATTGGATAATATGAGGAATAGGACCCATTGGTGACGAAAGATACTAGTGAACTAAAAAAACTTAATCCTTTCTCGAGCCTTGTGGCTCCTTAGTCCGGTGCTTATCTCCGGTTTCCCTAGTGTAAAGAAGATTAGAGTCTTCGTACCCCGTTATAACTGAACGAAATGATGAAAGCAAAATAACTGTACAAGATCAAAGTTTTTGAAAGTCGACAAGCTTTATTCTCAAAGTGTCTTTGGCAAATGGCGTCACGCTTGATGGATGCGTGACGAAAGGTCGTGGAAAATTCAACCGTCGTTTGGACCGCTGTCTCTGTTGTCACTTGACAAAGAAACCTAAAGACTTTAAAAACTTTGATTTTGAAGAAATAATTTAACATCTACGAAAAATGGAGCTAATCTTTTTATTTATTAAAGCAACTTCAGATTTTAGAAAAGGGAATACATCATCATAAGTGTCCGATGTGTGACAACAACAGCGTTATAATGGAGTAAATGCAATCATAATTGAAATACAACGTGTATTACAAGTAGGATGTACCACAGCTACTACACTATCGAGGTTAATAAATCAACACAAATGTACTCGAAATTAAGTTGATAAATCTAACACTAGTGTACTCGTCTTTCCATTCAAAATTGACATATATTGTTGTTCTTGAGCTGTTTTGCCACGCGAAGAAGAAAGTTAAGAATTGCGTGGTGCATCAGTTCCTTGACAGAAAGCTGGGAACCCTGTGCAAGTGAAGGAATGTGTTAGTAATGAAGGGGGGTTCAGCTGGGAGCCCTTGGTAGCTAAGTGAATGATCTTTTTAGTAACGAACTGATTACATCTAGGAGTACTGGCAGCCCTGCGAAAGAGAGAGTTTGGGAGACTTTTGCTTTTCATTTTCACCTCTTCAATTATGTTTAGGGAAGTGAAGTTTTGATGAACAGATTGGGAAATGAAAGATTTAGAGAAATTCAACATGAAAGTGTGTAGTGGGAGGAGGACTGTGAACCAGAATGCCTAAACACATGCCCTAATTGTGACCACAAGGGGACTAGTAACGAATTAATGCTTACCTCTATGGCTAGGCCTACGACAGTCTCCTTTACCGCTGGCATGTTTACTGCTGTGTTAGAATACCTAATTGCTACACTCTTCCTTCTAGCCTATTGCATTGCAAAAACACAAACCGTGAAATTTTTAAATAAAACCACTCCAATGCTGAAGCAAAGCCCTGTGCGCTGCCGTTTACTTGCTGTGTTATGGTAGAAATATTTTACGATTTGTCGGTAAGGAAATATGTGTGGATTGTGACATGTGATTGGTTGACAGTATTGCGACATGTGATTGGTAGGAATTGTGTCGTGCGATTGGTTGCATGGATTGCGCCATGTGATTGATTGGATGGACTGCGCCGTGTGATTGGTTGGATAGATTGCGCCTTGTGATTGATATGATGAGTTGCGTCATGCGATTGGATGGATGGAATACGCATTGCTGTTGGTTGGATGGATTGTGCCACGTGATTACTTGGATGGATTGGTTAGCTGGGTAGATTGCGACATGTTTAATTGGATGGTTCTTGATTTAACATCAAAAAATAATGTATCACTTGGAAATGATAAACTTATTGCAGTACTCATGCCTTTCTAAGTAATTTTAGATTCAACATGTTCAAGCACTTTTCTCATAACGAAATTATTTTTCAAGAAGGCATGGCATTTATGCATCTGTAAATATTATTTGTTGTTCTTACCGCATACTCCAGGTAACTATAGCACTGACGGAGCCATTTTTTCCCAAGACTAGCAATAGCTCTAGTTGATTTAGCGTGATGACCAAACGTCGCTGCTTCGCTGTTTTTTATCACTTTCAAAGGCTCCATGAATGATTTTAAGCCGTTTCTGCAGAGGCTTAGCCTGCTGGTCTGGAAAATGAAGAAAAAAAGGAAAATGCTGAACCTAAATGTACCTTAATTATACTAGCTTAATAAAAGTTGCAAAGCTAATAGAAAAAAGGATGAATGTTCTGCAAAGTTATCAAATTGTATAATGTCGGTGGCCTTAGCTAATGCCGTGAGCTCGATCTCCAAACAACACTGTACTATGTCCATGAAGCAACCTGTTCAGTAGAAACTTAACTAGAAAGCCTGCCCAAGATTTACCAGTATAACAATATTTTGATTTCTAGCAAACATAATCATAATATTATTAAAAATAGCAATTTAATATAATAATGATTGAAATGATGATATTTACAATGTTATTGCTATTAATTACAACAACAACTACAATGATGATGATGATGATGATAATGATAATAATATTAATAATGATAATAATGAAAATAATGACAATAATGATGTTTACATCAAAATTGGTTACGTCCACAACGGCCGAGTTCATTTGGACAGCATTGCCCAAGGTGAATCTTCGTTGAAATAGAAAACTAAAGCCAAAAGGTTAAAGTAATGATTTTCTGAATTGTTAACATTTTTCCTACCAGGTTAAACCTTGTCCACTGTTGTAAGTAGGTTGAGTTACCCATAAAGAACGGCAGTAGTTTGGAGGGTGGTATCGGGTCATCGTTCAAGTTAAAGTTATGAGAGGCTGACTGCAACAAAATAGTATGGTAAATAAAGGCTATAAGCAAAAATGACAGTGCAAAAGTATTTCTTACAAAGTACAATGTCTGGAAATTGTGCCTACGTTTTCTCATTGATGAAGTTAAAGAAGCAACAAACCGGCCTGGTTGTCTCAACAAATATCCTTTGGGTCAGAAGTTAGTACTATGGGGTTATGCCATACCACCGCCCCATCCCCCCACCCCAACCCCCTCACACACATATCGATTCAACCCCTTCCTCCATCTCCGCCCTTTGGAGAAAAGCATGCAGTGTTAATGAAACAATATAAATGACAGATTGCATTAGCAGTTCCACGGGTTTGGAAGTCCTCCCTCTTCCTCACCACCACCCTCCCTCGCTTAGAAGTGGCGATGTCCCATTGTTCCCCCTCCCTTCCCCATCCATCTTTTTACCTTCGTACAAAAGAGACTTGGAATGAGGTCCTTTCTCTTTCCCTTCCTAAACAACCTTCACCAGGAACAAGTGAAACATTTGTAGAACGACTCAACTTAAGGCTAGTGAGCTTATGGCGAAAGAGGAAAGATTTAATTTACCGCTGGCATCTGTCTCACTAAACACTTTTTGTTTATAAACAAGCTGGGAAAAAATGGTTTGCTTAAAATAAATCTCAAGCCTTGTCTCAATGGAAGTGGCGTGTGTATTCTAATTCTTAAGAACGAACTTGAACTTGAACTTGAACTTTATGTATTACATAAATTTTCATTATAACATATATGTATACGGAAGTTGTCTTGGTTGGAGTGAATTCGCTCGCATAAAGATGAAGGACGCCGGCGATACTCTTTACTCGATGTTTTTGATATAGGAGTGTTTCTAGCAATTTGTGTATCTTTTTTTATTCCTTGATGGTTCAGTCTGGCAAATAGTTAATGGCTGCTGGTACGTATATGTAGAGTAACACATGTGGTATAATGTCCTTTCCAGCGTGATCACTTACAACGAAGCTGATACGACTTCAGAAACTGATACTCAAAAAAGAACATTCCAAAGACAATTTTAAGTTGATCGTTAAAAAGTTAGTGCCATCTTTCTATCAAACATAGGGTTTACTCTGTTTAGATCAAATTGTCTTTGATTTCCCAAAACTAAAAATTCAAAAGAGATATCTACATTTTACATCATGGCAAGATTTGGCATAAGTTACAGCATTTCCCTGTTGTTAAAACGTCAATATTTTGGTTTGAAGAAACGAACACCTCGGTGCTTTGCAGACAAAGCTTTTGATAACTTTCTTTGCACGTGGTTAAAAAAAAAGAAATATCCAAGAAAACATTTTTGAAATCTTACAAAAGTATGTAGTTTATAAGAAAAAGTTTATCAGCTCTCTTACTTTGGAATGTGGACAACATCCAAGAGCTTCTTTCATTGCATGAGATACGGAAGAAGAGACAGAATCATAAATCAAGTTTGTTCGATGTGTTAGAAAAAATCATTAACTTCTGCCTTTAAAACTTAGGGATCAAGAAATAATTGTAACGGCCAACAAATCCCATTTCTCAGTGATAGTGGAAGATATATGGAGCACATACGGTTACGGTTATATTTCAGTGTTTTGAAGAAGATAACGAACGAAACTTAAAACTATAAAACTCAAAACCATCTTTCTTTCCTCAAGATTTCTTCTCATTGAAAAATATATGCTGCATGATTTTTCAAATGAAATCGCAAAAGTAAAAAAGAACACATAACCGACTTAGCTTGTTTTCCCAACAAAAGGACATGCAGAAAAAGTTAAAAGGCAGTTCCTTGTTGAATAGACTGACAAAGAACACTTCGGTGCTTGGCGGGCAAAGTTATTGATAACCAAAACAAGATGATCTGGAAGATTTCCATTCAGTAGGAAAAAAGTAGCTATTGATTTGTTGGAGTGTTAATTAATGACTTAGGTTAATCTTTTTCAAAATTCTTCAGAGTGTTTTCCATTTCCAATTCAAGTAAATAGGCTCTGGTTTGACATGGCATAAGCCTTCATTGTAGTTTTAATCAAGTGTCTAAAGATTAAGTTACTTTCTTCGTGTATAACTTCGAAGGCTAGACATTGATTAACAAACAAACTTGGATTAAATTAAAACTTTAGGAAGTTTTTGAAAACGCTATTACTGTATTTCAAGCGCTTGTCGATATGCACTCTGTTTTAGCAGATAAAATTTGCAAAGTATCCACTTTAGGAATGGCAATAAAAACTTCATATAGTTTTTCTACTAACCATGTAGCTTCATTCTTACTTTTTGAGCTTGTTTGTCAAAACGTTTACCCAGATACAAAGAGCGTATTCGGGTTTTTTTTTCAGTTTTGTTCGAAGTCCACCAGCCGGGTGCTCCTGTATATTCGTTATGTGTGGTACTTCCGTATATATATCATTGATAGGTATGCTCGGCATTACGTTAATTTAGGCCACAAAAATATTGGTCTGGCAAAGAAAAATAACGTTGTTGTAATTCGGTTATTAAGCGGTTTTTTACAACATGCAATAAAACACTTGGTTTTAGCTTTGCTGTATCAGGTTTCGCAAGTATATAGAATTAAGTGCTCATCATAAAACAACTAAAAGACGACTCTTAAGCGTTTCGATCCAAGCCCCTTACACAACAGTTCAGGAAGGCTTTTGAGCACCGCAATACTAACATACGTTTATAGTTATCTGCCATCGCTTAAAGAATCGAAATTGTTTTCCATTATTTAACACATATGTGCTGTACAGTATGGAGAAGTTACTCGAGAGTTTTCGTCTTTTTAATGAGATCCGCGCACTCTTGCCTTCACCAATCCCCTCTGATGTTGTATGAATGCTCACTAGCTAGAAGCGTGAGCAAGCTTTGTTTAGAACAAAATCTTATCGAGACGGATCGTCTCGACCGTGCCGTCCGGTAAATATAATCTTGTACGTCAACATGGGTTGCGTTTCACTATCCATGACATCACAAACTGAGTTTTTGGTGAGACGGTTCCTCAAGTGCCTTAGACGGATCGACTCAGTATGCGTGTATTGGACTTAACTGCTTTTCAGAAGATGTAAAAAGTATCAAGGGGCCTGTACAATAAAACAAAGGAAGCACTTATATACTTGCATGTGCTTTCTTGGTGAAATTTCACTTGAGCATTAGGCAAAAATATTTATAATTGTTGCAGGATTTGCCGGCTCTGTTTCCGGCCATGAAGCTTTGTCATGCATACTTCCAGCGGTCACAAGGAATTCGAAAGCGGTTTTTATTTCAACATTCTGTAACACCAAATAAATATTTCTCCTTAGACATGCAGTGGTCTCTAGTATCTTGTGCCTCCAACACGGTTTAAAGGAATATCTGATGATCATATCAAACCAATGACTCGTAGTTATAAAACTTGCTCCAAAGCTAACACAAAACTCTCCATCCGTAAGACAAAAACAATTAAATAATGGTAAACTTGACATAAAGAAATCAGCAGCAAAGGTATTAGAATCTGCTGCCAATCCAAAACCTTTGGATGAATTTAAGCAAAACCTTGGCTGATAATGTATCTCGAGGTAGATAGATCATCACTTCCATTGTTATCATTTTCTGAAACATTCTATTTCGTTGGAACATTTACTTTTGATCAGTGAGACTGCGCAAATTGCTGTATGTTGGTTTCTGGTGATTTGAGTCTCAAACTTTCTTAAGATTTTCTCAACTTCACTACTGCAATAGATTTTGACCTTGAAATAAAAAAATCGTTGTATCTTTATTTTATTTTACTGTACTATATCTATTATTCTATATCCAAAGCTGTTCCTATACCATAAAACACTTCACTCATTTCAACTGGGCTGAGGTAGGTCGTGGCCGAATATCTACTGAGCGTGTAGCGATCAACTGCTCTTCAGAGCTCACTATAGAAACATGATTAAATATCCCCCACTTATTGTGAATATCTCCTCCTCAAAATGTCCTTGCAGTTACCCAAGTTGGTCAATTAGTGAAATGGGTGGTTGAAATATAATGAAACGGGGATTGAATTTTCCCCCCACAACACAACTATTGTTTCATACCGTTTAGAAAACTTAATTTGCGTCCGTTACCTGGTTGAAATCGTGTTTGCCAAAGAACAATCTACTTTTTTGGTTATTTTGTTGTCTGTTTTTTACGACTGTTGGTAATTTTGCATGAGGTCAAGCATATAGCTATTATCTAAATTTGGAACGAGCTGTAATGGTCATTATTTTGTTGCAAGTGTGAATTTGAAACCTTTCTTGGAATAATTACTGTGGAAATTGTTTGACATATTTTCTTGGAAACAGATTTTAAGGTTTTCTGTCGATTAGCGCGCTTGTCAACTGTTGCAAAAAATTAGATCTAACAGAAGTCATCTTATTTGCAGAACAGTTTTCAAAATTTCTTATCTCAACCAATTTTGACTATGTATTCTTCCTTTCTTTGTCTATAGCTTAACAAGCCGCTATTTTGCAAATTTCCTCATAAAACATTAGTTTTTGATTAGTTATACACTATAACACAACGAAAAGCCATGAACCAGTTTCTAGAAAATTCTATAAGGAATTCGAAAAAAAATGGACTTGCACATGCGTAATTCTTTGTTTTTACAACAAAATTACGTTAAAAATATATAAACCAATTAGATAAAGAATTTACAAAGACACGCTTCTGTTGTAGTAAGGAGAACTGATTATAACATGCTGGTTTTCAAGAACTGTAGGGAAGTGTCGGATGACAAACTTATATATATTTGGTTTAAAAAATTTAGAAAGCTATATATAGCAGATTGACAGGAAAACATTGCCCAGCAGAGCTACATATAATCATGCATGATAAATTAAAGTTATGACAAGTCTTTAAATAGTCCTTCTACCAAAAAATAATATACTAACAGATATTTTATTGTTTTAGAGTAGCTCATTAACGGATAATACGGTTATGAATCCGTGGAATCAACTGAAATTCTAAGAAAGACAGCTTTCTTACTGCGACTCTTCTCAATCAAAATTATTGTTTTTTTATAAACAAACGACCGACCTCATTAAGACTCAACCAATCAAAATAAGTTTAACTAAAACCTAGTTATATATAGTTTTGTTTTTAGCCGATAATACCTAAAAGTCGAAACCTATTTGTTGATTAGGAAAAAGTCCTTTGGTGTTACACATTTTTAAGAAGCGTAGTATCTTCGAGTAATTTTTTGTAATATAAAAAAAAAACAGTTTGTTTTTCTTAGGTTTTGCGATTTCGCAAACCAAAAATCTTTGTTTGGGTTCTCAATACTCGGCAATTTTAATGAGTCGAGCCTCGTTTTAAGTTACTTAGCTACTTTATAATATTAAATGCATGTTTCGTGCACTTTAACAAGCACAGCGTTTTCTTTTTATATCGGCTATTCCTTTTAAATTTAAAGAAGATTTTGTTATAAACCCAAAACTTAAGAACACGGTTTTATATATTGCTAAGGGGATTCGTATGGAACACGTTTTGACAGTATTTCTTCGCCCGGGATAGTTTGTAAAATGTCAAATACAATGTTCATTGCGAGATCATTCGAATTCAAAAATACACCTTTGTACATCTATTCGGAAATATAAGAATATACTATACACTTGGTTGAATAGTGGGTCTGCTTGTGCATTTAATAGTAATGCTAACAGAGATAGGACTTTATTTCTGTCACACATGCAGCCCTAGTGTTCATAAAAATTATCCTGAAATCTTCATATAACTGAAAAACCCAAGGCTAGAACCAAAAACTAGGCGTTCTTGCTAAAAAGAAAGAATAGTGTCAAATAATTATTGTCTCAGTTTTAAATTAACAATAAACTATTGCCACCTTTGTTTGAATTATAGACCTAAATGTTGGGGAATTCTGAAAATGTGTTGCCTTCACAATTTTAGGTAAAGGTTGGGTTTAGCAGATTTCCACCAAAAAATTTGTCTTTCACAAAAAATATACAAGTTATATAATTTCTTTGTTTCTCACTAAATGGGATCAAATAAAAACCTCAATTCAAGTCAATCATGTCAAATTAGCCAGATTTGATATTTTTGAGCGTGGACATCCCTGCAGCAAAAAAAATAGGTGTTGTTGTTGTTTTTTTGCTTCCTACGCTAAGTTTGAATCATTGCTGGAAAAAGGGTTCTTCTTACAAAGCTCTAGAATTATCTAATTTTGGTTACTTTCGTAACGTTTTCCTTCTTCAACTCATCTTTCTTTACATAAATGATTGTTTTTTAGAAAGTATAAAGCTAGAGTTTGTTCAGAAAGTGATACCGAAAATCAATCTCAGTGTTAAGTTGAGCCATGCATATAAACCTAGTCACGCAACAGCTTTCTAACGGTCTCCGAAAACACTCAAATAATTTGTTTTTGTTAAATCTGAATTAGTTTTTTGATGTACTGTCCTTTAATATCATTTAAATTTAATTTTTTTTCGAATGTTTTTGTTGTTATATAAATAGATTCACTATGCATGTAAATTTTCCCGTTTATAAAACGAAGAACTCTTGGCTCAAAATTTGAGACTAGATACTTTAACTTTTAAATTTCAGCCTCAGATATCCATAAAATATTTCTAATTTTACAGTTTAGAATTTGTTTGAAGGTCTCGTCTTTGTTTGATATTCGTGGTAGAAAGTGAGGGATTATTTTGACAGGAATTCAGCAGGAAGTTTACCTCCATGCTTGTGCCAGTTCCAATGTATAGTCGAAATGAGTGGGGCTGTCCAATAGAATTGGTGCACGTGTGCCAAACACGCGGCTCTCGCAACACGAGATGGTGAATAGTTTAAATAATTGTTCCATCAAAAAAAAGGTCAAAATAATGTACAATTTGACAGAAATTGAAAAAGGTTGAAGCTCAAAAAATGCATTGAAGATCCTGAAAGTGTGGTTTTCAGTTCGCTGTGTCATGCATCGGTTTAATTTAATTTGTTATGTTAGTATCCTATATCAAAAATATGACAACGCAGGGAGCCCGAGCTATTTCGACCATTCTGGACACCCGAATGATTTATCTAGACTATGAGAGCGGTTTTCTCTTAGGGTTAGTGGTTTTCTCTTGCATCACTAGACTTTGTTTTAATCTTTCCTGTGGACAAGTATTCAAAACAGAGTTCATACAAGCTTTTGATGTTGGAAGTATTCTTTTAACCAGCTTTTGTTGCGAATAATATCCACGACATTCCTGTTAAAGATAATTTTCTGAGTTTGTACATGTTATAATTTTGTTTACGTTTGTTTGATTAAATTATAACAAAGTTAAAAAATCTCAAGTAGTAAGAGAGAGAGATACAGGCCTATTTCTATCTGAGCTTTTGGAAAAAGAATGCCAGCTGTTTTGAAAAGGGAAAAATAAATGAAAGTCAGGTTTATTACTATTTTCCGCAAGAAAAATGACAATAGTACGAGGTGTAACTATGAGAAGTGTGCCGTGGAGCGCAGCCAGAACAGCGAGAAAATAGACCTGTTTCGCAGACTTGATAATATTTTCAATCCGATTTTGGAGTTCTGATAAAAATTTTAGCACTGATGCTTCAATTTAATATATATAATTGATAAGGAGGAAAATGCAAAATGTACTGGAAAATGTTTTCTACTTTGACATAACATAAACAAAGACAAAATTATCTAGTTTCTTATTCAAAATTTTAGAAAAGGCATGTGGTTCCTGTGCCCCATACTTGGCTACGCCCCTTTATTTGTAGAACGTGGTACATGTGAAGTTACTGATCACAGGGGCCACCGAGGAATTAGGGCAACTTTACAGGCCGCCTAACATCTCCAGCTTACAGTTAATCAGCCACGCCGCCTCCTCGTCAAAAAGGTGTTTACACGAAAAAGCACCGAAATGGAGCCGAAAAGAGTGACCACAAAAATGGCACTAAAATCAAGGAAACAAATAAAAATTATTCAACTAAAAATAAAGGTAGAATATGAACTTCTCAAGTTGGAAATTATTTAATAGTTGAAATAGCTGTTAAGGCTGTTCATGTGGAATTATTGTACCTAGTATGTTACACTACTTATTTATCATTATTATAACCACACCATTCATTAAGCCGACACGTGCTAAATATGATAAAAAGCGGTTAATTGTCGTCATTTAGTGATACACTAAACTGAGATAAGAGCTTTCAGACTGAAAATCACAAAAGACAATCAAAAACTGCAAAACTAATCTTCATTCTAGTCAATTTGAGGTGAGGTTATGTGTTTACTGGTGCTAATTTCTTTACCTTTTTTCCCTGATTTCTGTCTTCTACAACAAAAAATGTTTTCTTTCCAGCGGCACTTGAGACTTATTTCGGTAGTCTTTTTGAGAGCTTTAGAAGACTGACTATCAACCTATTGTCTGGTTGTGGCTGAAAATTTGGAAAAATGATTACGTCAAAGGGAACATCAGGAGATTACGGTAAGAAAAATTCTTGAGAAAAAGAAACTATTTTTTGAAATAAAACTAATTCTGGTTACGCTTTCAGTTCTAAAGCACGACAAACAAAAAATCTCTCAAGTGGTCAAAAGTTTTCCCTGTCCCATCTGTTTTTCAAACGTTTTTTTTAGTCCCACAAAGAGGTTTTGTTAGAAATAATTGAATTGTGTGATGAACATTATTCGAACAAACTTATCGGATTATGAAGCGATTGCCGGTGATACAATGACTGAAAATTTAATATAAGAAATATTTGGAACATACTAGTGGACAGTCAATACACACAATATTGTTGTCCTTGAAAGTGATCTAAAAATGGTAATCAATGCATGAACTAAAACTTTGTGTAAATGCCATTTAGAACTCAAGGAAAAAAATCGATATTAAATGCAACTGTCACCAGTTATAAAAAAAAATTCTATGACTATGTTTTCCTGCTTTCAATATTCAAATTTAAAAGATTCTTACCATGAATAAGGATAAATTCTAAAGGTATATTTGTACCTTCGTGACAGTGTATAAAGCGTGTCTAATCGAATTTATAAAATCTTAGAAGCATGACTGATTGTCAAGAGCGTGTTAAAATTGTTTTGGAAAAATATTGCTTTGTTATTGGCGAACGCTTCCCTTAATGCAAATGCGACAGAGTGTTAATTACAAATTGTGACGTTACTTCAAACTTTATCATAAACTGCGACAGATTCCTTAACACAATTAATACATATTGCGACAAGCCTGACAATTGCCAACATCCCGGCTCTACTATAGAGAGGACCTGATAGTAGGTTGGATTAAAGAAACTTACCTCAAAGTCTACGGCGCTATAAGCAGAATATTGAGTAATAACTATTGTATGGAAAATATAAGAAAAACGGAAAGCGGAATATTTGTTTAAAAACATAGGGAATACGATGTATTTTCCTTTTCCAAAAAGGAACAGGGAGTGATTAAAAAAATATCTTACGAGAAATGGGAAATTCAATCCGACAAGCAAAGAAACACGAAGTATATCAAGATCTTTTAAGTATTCTGCTGTAATGCCCAAAGTGTTAGCTGTTTTGAAATTAAGAATCTACGAATGTTTTAATCGACTACCCATATTGATCTGACCCCTTTATTACAAACTGTGATGTATCGCAATGCGACAATGCTAAAAACGTAATAATCCACAAAGACACTAAAAAGCCAAAACCAATCGATGATTTTTCCCGGAAGTCCAAGGATGATAGAAAGAAAATTCACAAGACTATAATGTACCCGAAAGTAAGTTTTGATCCGCTAACAGTGCTGATATGCAAATGTATCGTAAATTATACGATTGTAACACATGAAAAGTTTGGGGTAATTTTACTTATCTCCTTATGAATTATGTGCTTTATCTCCACGAATTAAGATCGTGGGATTATAATTCTATGGACCGTTTTTGAACCTGTCGATGGAAAATATGTTGGCTTAATGCTTCCGTTTTATTTTTGTTGATTTCGAAACTATTACTCATGGTTGTGATCAATTTCAAAATAACAAAATAAATATACTGGTTAAGAACATTAACGAGGTTTGAAATACATATCAAAACAAACTGAAATACTTAATACGCTGTAAATAGCGAAGGACTTTCCCGTAACTACACATGTACAATTTGGAATTATATCATTGGGCCTTTGGATATAAGAAACAACTCAATACTAGCAACTTTTAAATTAAAGCTGTTCAGAAATAATTTTTTTCATTGTAATTGCTGTTTTCCTTACACTCTTTTTTAAATATATTTCAAGATACTTGAAGAGTTTAACTATGATGTTTGCCCTTTTTCTGCATCACTCCACTCATTGTAGAAATCGTTTTTCACGCCGTTTAAAGTATTTCTCTATCTGTCACCGCTTTGACTCGACAGTAAATCTTTAGCCGTTTGTAAAGAGCTGTAAAGTGAGGGATCTTGCAAACACTTAAAGTGGTTCTATTCCTGCACCCTCCAAATATTGCTTTTTTTCTTGTAAAACTCTGGAAATAAGCTACTGTTATTTGTTAACAAATGAGCTTAAGAAGATGTTTTGAAGGCAACGAAACAATGAACCGGAACTTAAAAAATTATACACCTCTTAAAAGGGGATAATTACACTTGAAAGTGTTAGTTGCTGAAGCTATTGTTGAGTTTTTATTGTGACTGGAACTGTATTTAGAAACATTGCAGTAATACTTTTTGAAGAAAAATAAGCCCCCTTATGTACATTAGGATGAAAAAATTACGTTTTTTGTTTTCGATCCCACGATACATAGAGAATTGGGGAACGGTAGAAATACGTTAAAGCAATCAAATATATTGCTTAACATTAATTCATTTAGTTATCTATCCGTTAAAACGTTTACCTAATGCAGCTGAATACGTCTTATTAAAAACGAAAAACAGTTCTTAAGTAAGATAAGTGTTTAATGCAAACCTCAGTTTCTTTGTTAATTTATGTGATTTATTTTAGTTGAATTCTGTAATTGTGTATTTAAACGTAAACATATAAACAGCACTGTGACATCATTTTGTTTACACTCTCTTCTTTCAAAATGTATAAAAAGGCAGTCACAATGAATTACTTCACAATTAAAACCTTTTCTAAAGAAATTCAAAAGACTCAACCACAATTTCGAAAAGTTTTGGAAAATGTGTAAGTACAACAGTTTAGTTCTTTTTCATTTCTTTTAGTCTTTTAGAACTGTTGAACATTATTGCCAGGGTAAGGGTAAGCTATTGTTACACTCTATGTTCATGATCAGCATCGATCAATTTTGTAAAAGATGATTTTATGTCGTATAATACTGGCTGAACTATGATGAAATATGGAACAGTTACCAAAGCACATAGAAATTCTTGAGAACCTAACGTTTTCAGTAAAAGTCAACGTCATGAAAATGCTTTTATTTCTTGCAAGAAATATTATGGCAGTACTTAGGATTTTGGTGATTAAGCACGATGTCCCCTTATATTTAATTTTCACTCTCAACTTGATTTTGTTTAGTTTCGTATTATGTGCTTTTTTATAAGATAAAAAGTTCACGACCACTGCAATCTCTAAAGTGTTAGAACCATCCAGCTTTTGAAAACAATGCCAGCTAGTCCTAGCTCGAAGATTAATACTAAGATAACAAATACATCAAGCTAGCTATGGAAGTAAGCTGCCCCCCTCCCCCTCATTCCCCAACTCCCTCCTCCTCCCTCTCCAAGAAATACATTTTAATCCCATTTGAAAACGATTAAGAACTTGTACAAAGGGTTTACACATGGGCAGCGTAACAAAAAATTATTTGGAGGGGAGGGGAGGGGGTACAATGGAAAATTTAAAAGCTCGTTTGAAATTGAAAGTTTGAAATTTCTAAGCAAAAGCAGTTGTTGTTTGCCAAATTTTTTTGGGGAGGGAAAGGGAGGGGGGAGAGGGAAGGGGGCTTGTTCCACACACCAAAATATTGCCCCCTCCCACGGTTCCGCCACCCATGTTACATCATTGGAAGCCGAACCTCGTGTTGTTAATTGTATACTATACAATATATATATATATATTGATAAGCGATACCTTAAACTTTTTTCCCTTTAGTTCCTTGTACTGCGACCTTAGTCTATGTGTGGTTAGCAATAATGGGAACGAGTGTCTACATCAAGCCGGCTTCACTCACCACCCCTCCCCCCTCAGCAAATCAGCCCGTAACTGCAGTCCTACGCTCACTTAGTCACTCAACCATCGACGCCCATCAAAAATACGTAAGTATTGTTGCACCCATGCATGAATTCATTAGGGACGGACCAGCTAATCTCTTGGGGAGGGGGGGGAGTGGAGGGGGAGTGGAAGAATGACTTCTGAGAGAAAAAATTTTGTGGCTATGATAATAAATTGGTCTGCAAACTTTTTTTCTGGGCACTACCGTGCAAAACTTTTTATGGTAGTTTTTTTATGTGTTTCACTATAATAACAAAATTATATAGCGCTAAAACTAATACAATATTCTGAAGCCCTTTACAGAAAAATTATTAAAAAATACGAATATAGTTTACAGTGTGAATAAAACCATCATTTGGTTTCAGCTTTTGAATCCCTTTTCTGTTCTTCAAACGTAATTCCTCTAACTTAATAATGTGTTTATAACCAGAAGTGCTTTTCATTGATTTGAAACAGATGCGATCAATGCGGTGTTAACATCAGTTTTGAATAGATTTGTATCAAACCTATTCAAACAGTATAGATTGTACAATCACAACGACATATTGATATGTGTTGTGGGTTGAATTGAATAACTATATATACAGGCTGTGTATTTTAAGCATATTATAAACACACACCAAAAACAGTATACATGTTAGCACACATAGTATACTACCTTCTTTACTCTAATTTAGGCGCGTAGATACTATAAAACGAGTGGGGACTTTTGTCTCAAGTGTCCAATCCTCAGTTGTGTTCAGGGTATTTTGTGGATACTACGTACATTTGAACACAGTTATGTCATGGTCTTAGTTACGCATATTGCAATTTATTTTTTCTTTGATGTTTTGCTTTGCAATTTTTTTTTGCAATGTTGTGTGTGCAGTCTTTTTTATGCCTTTTGGGGGCTCTGCAATTTTTTTTTTTTTTTTACAAATTAGTTAAATAGGTATGATGTCATATAAAATGTGTTCATGACCATGCTTAAGCTTGCAATAATTCAATTAATTTTCAAAAGGGCGGTTTCAAATGTCAAAACGCGAAAAAGTAGTGTTTTTTTGTGTGATACTGGGCATTATTTTGTTGGTGCCTGAGCTCATCGTAAAGGGCTAAGAAGTCTTAATCCTTGCCAATAACGAAGAAATGTTTATTGGCGCTGTGAATTTAACAAAAAAGTCGAAACGATCAAGTTGATCGGCTGACATTTGTCCCCTTGTTGTTCATGGAAAAGGGGCCAAATGAGCAAATTTATGTGCCAGGTCTCGCCAGCTACATTCTGTATTTCTGCAAGTTTGACCATCAGAAAAAACGGATGGTCAAGAATTTTTGTAGAATGTAAGCCTGGTCCGAGACTTATAAAAAAATAGGCAGTTAACGACTGCATGTGGCTACTGCTTTTAATACTTAGAATATATCAAATATTGCAGCACTGTATCTGTTTGGGGCTCTCGGTTTTCTATAAAAGAACATTGGGTTCTACAGTTTACACCTCTCAGAAAACTTATTATTCGCTCTTTGAAGGGAATTTTCGGCTCTCTCGAAACAGTTAATACACGTTATCTTTATTGTAAGAACATTTTTGTAAGAACAGAGAGGCTTAAATTATCCTAACAGTTTATAAGAAGAACAAACGTAAGAAAACTTCAAACGTAAATAATTCAATGTGGCACATTGCAACTCGCCTGCTGTCAACACCGCT
>JAOBRD020358601.1:4771-20416 GCA_027575215.2 Hydrozoanthus sils
CAGAGAACAAAGCTTAACAATAAGAAATGAGAAGTAAGAATAGGTAATAGAATGTTCATTTTTTTTCTACGCTAACGTTGTGACAATGCCGGTGCTTGATGAACAGCCTGCATTTGATATTCATTACAGTAGTACAGTCTTTGACATTGCAATTGTTACATCAAATTTGGGTATAATCCCTTGTACAAAGATACACATGTACAATCGTACATAATCATCACTATGAATCATACAAATTCATCATCAATTTTCCTAACAAATCATTCATCTGCTATATAATCTTAAATCGATTTTAACAAAAAGGGCTTGAGCACAATAAGTATAACACATAATAAATATAACATTAACTATGGATGTCAGCACACATACAAAAAAAATCTAAGTACGTACACTGCCCGCTACTAAAAACCACTGGGATAAAAACCCATCGGGACAAAAAAACCCAATGGAAAAGTAGTCCTCGACCGAATGCAATGAACAAAACTCCGAGGGTTAGAGTTAGTTCTAGATAAAGAGCAGCCTGCAGTCAGTACCTATTATACAACAATATACAGTCTTTGACAATGAAATTGTTACATCAAGTTTGGTTGTATGCCCTTGTACAAATATATACATGTGTTATAGTACATAATTATTAATATCACACAAATTCGTCAATATCGTGACTAATAATCAATCTGCAATATAATCTCAAAATCAGTTTGTTCATGCATATGGTGTTTGAGCATCATAATAATTTTAACATTATTAATTCTGGACGTTATAAAACGACAAGAAAAAATCTAAGGCCCGCTATCATAAACCACTGGGATAAAAACCCATCGAGACAAAACAAACTGGAAAAATAGTCTTCGACCATTGGCAGTGTACCAATAAATCTCTAATAATAATTGATTTATTAATCAATAACGAAAAAGGAACAGACAAAATATCTTATGTCCTAAAACTGATCACAAGAAAGGTGTAGCTATCATAAAGCGAGAGAACGAGAGTAGAAATGAAGCACTATTTATGTCATGGACGAACAATAAGTGTGAAATCTATTGTGTAAAACAATAGAGGAATAGTACGAAACGAAATGAAAACGCTTTTCAACTCCACGGTGTTCGTTGGAAAGCATAATTTCATTTCTACTCTACGCTAACGAACCACCACCGAATAACAACAAAACAATATTGGAGTGTGACATTGCCGGTGCCTGATGAAAAGCCTGCAATCGAAACAAGAGAGAAAACAAAAACGAGAAACGTCAAACGTGAGCTCCTTCTGGAATAAACAACAGGATCATTTAGTTACGACACAAAATCTAATTTGACAACCAAGGTACGAATTTTCATGTAACTAGAAAACAGGCTGACTTCTTAATCTTGTAAACAGAAGCGGTACCTGCACGAAATCAAACATATCAGTATAATAGACCTACTAAGGTATAATTATAACTCGCTCTCCTTGCCAAGGGAGAGACTGACATCTAGGTCCAGTCAGCTTCGTTTATAAACCTGCTCCTAGGGAGGCACTTTTTCTACGCTCGCGTTTCACGAGTTGATCCGAAACAAAATGATTTTGTCATCTTTGACAAAAGGTATAAAATATACCTATTAAAACTAAGACATCAATGAATGTCAAACATTCATACGATTCAGAGGAAGAGAACAAACAAAGTTGTTACAAACTGACCAACTCTTGGGTGAGCCAATCAGCCAAATCAGCCTAACCAATCAACCGCTTCTTAAAATTCCAAAATTAAAAATTAAATCCAAATAACAGAGTATTGTAATAACAGGTTATTCTTTTGAC
This sequence comes from Hydrozoanthus sils, assembly GCA_027575215.2. Classification (NCBI taxonomy): domain Eukaryota; kingdom Metazoa; phylum Cnidaria; class Anthozoa; order Zoantharia; family Hydrozoanthidae; genus Hydrozoanthus; species Hydrozoanthus sils. Next base: position 6,569 of record JAOBRD020358601.1, read on the forward strand.
ATAAAAAACACCCCATTTCTTTGAGATCACACGAAATAATTAGGAAGTTATCATTCGGATCAACAATCCTACTTAAATAATATACCAGTACAATTTCTCAGTCTTGGAATCCACCGAGCCTGAAAAACATATAACTGTTTAAAAAGTTTTAGCCATAATATATATCTTAAGCGCTATACTTTCAGTTGTGAAACATGGCTTTCCAACATGTGCAATAAGAATAGCATTCTGGTTATCGGAAATATCCACGCATTCTTCCCTCTACAAATCTCGAGAAAACTTTTTATGCTTCATGCTGTACAAAATAGCAAGCAACAGTTTGAAGGTAGAATTCTCTCGTTTCTCATACTCATTCAACGTACATTCATGTACAGTATTCACGATCATTACCTACCAGTTTCACAGGCATCACAAGTCAAAGAGACTGTACAGCATAATGATCTATTAATGAGGAATCCATTGGATACACGAACATTATTGAGCGAAAACCTAAAGCTCTTACAAAATCTCTTCTAAAGCAACTAAAATGTTATTCCACTTACATCTTTGTTGAATCAGAAAATAGACTTGTCTGATAAACATTCTCGACAATAGCCCAATAGCTTTTGAGAGTGAAGTCACAGTACCAGCCACACTTGCCGAACTTGCCTAACACGAAGGTTAGGTTAACAATCAATAAGGAATACAACAAACATTTCAATTTTACAATCTTTTCTCAAAAACAAAAAATAACATTCTTATTTCTACAATTCTGGAGAAAATTTAAAGCTGATAAAGATAGCAAGCAACTCTCTGAAAGCAGAATTCTCTTGTTCATACCCCCTCCACATTCTGTACAATATTTTCGATCATTACTTACGGTCATGAAGGCACCGTAGTCAGCCTCACTGACACCACAAGTCACCATAAGTCAAAAAGATTGTAATTTTAATGGAAATTTCATTTAATGTATCTACATTATTGAGCAAAAACTAAGCTCTTGAAGAACCTCGTCTAACGCAACTGAAACATTCTTCCAAAGTACGTAAAAATACATTTGTCTGGTATACAATCTAGGCCGCAATAGCCCAATAGCCTTTGTGAGTAAAATCACAGTACCAGCGACACTTGCCACTTGCCTAACGCGAAGGTTAGGTTAACAACTAATAAGGAATACAACAAATATTCTAACTTTACAATATCTTTCTCGGGAACAAAATTCCACATTCTACTTTCAATAAATTTCGAGACAACTTTTCAAGCTGTACAAAGTAGCAAGTGACTACTCTCTGAAGGTAGAACTCTCTTTTCTCATACACATTCCACATTCCTGTATAATAATTGCGATCATTACATACGGTAACATTAGCTTCACCGTACCAAGTTTCACTGTAATAGTAAATCAAAAAGACTGTACAACACAGCGATCAACTAATCGGAAATCCATTCAATGCATTCACATTATTGAGCCAAAACCTAAACTCTTCTAGAAACCCTGTCTGGTGCAACTAAAACATTGCCCCAAATACGTCTTTGTCGAACCAGATACTACAGAGGTTGTTGCCAACAGCCTTGGTGAATAAAATAACAGTACCAGCAACACTTGCAACGTAACCAATGCGAAGGTTAGAGTAACAACCAATAAGAAATACAACAAATATTTTGACTTCACAATCTTTTCCTCGGGAACAAAAAATAACATTCGTATGGTGTCGATAAAAAACACCCAACCATTCTCCGTTCTAAACTTCTTAACATTAAACTTCCAATTAACTGACTCGAGTTCTGATTTAACCATGATAACACTTTCAGCTTGGAAAGGTTCAAGAGCGGGAAACAAAATGCAAACATCAATGAACAAAATGGCTGAAACACCGACTGATCTCCATCGATAACGTGCCGAAGCCATAAACCAAATGGCAAAACGAACTAATATCAATTTATAATAATAGAATAATGACATCCAGATTACACGTCAAAATTGAAAAACCAACAATCATCTTTAAACGTGTTTACAAGTGCACTCCAATTTTAGCCTTTGAACTGGAATGACTTAAAGAAATGATTAACCAAACGATTAAGATCTGGCAACTAATTATTAGCCTCTACTTACGACTTTTAACCACGGACAAGTGAGTACAAAAGTATAACTTGACGGAGAGTCTGCCTCTGTAGCACATCTGTTGCGAACAAGCTCTTCTGTAGCTCTAACAACATAATCTTGGCGAGATACAACACTTGTATCAATGTATCACGGTGGTGGAAAGACGGCAAAAGGAATTGTTCATAGTAATTTGACAAAACACTTTTAACGCAAGCTGGTAAATCAATTTTCCCAAACCACCATTCTCTGTTGACATGCAATCTACCTTGAACACTAATCACTAGAATAAGCGAAATATATGAAAGTAAGGCTAAGTTTTAAATCAACCTAGACTAGTCTTACCTTCCATCTGCATACAGTTCTACCAAAACCAGTCGTTTTGTAACACCAAAGTTTTGAGTTGCGACACTTGGGGCACACTGTAAAAACTGCCTGGTTATTTTAACCAAAAAAAAGGTTAAAATTTGAGTCAGAGGTGACTATTTTTTTTGGTCGCATTAACCATTTCGACTTGGTCATTTAAACCGAATTTTATTGGTCACTTTAACTAATACAAAATTGGTAGTTTTAACCCAAATTTGGTTGTTTTAACCAACTGCAATTGGTCAGGAGCAACCAATCCAATTGGTCGCTTCAACCAAATAAATTGGTCACTGTAACGAAATAAATCGGTCAAAAAAATGAGTCAGAGGTGACCTTTTTTTTTGGTTGAAAACACGTTTTTTGACCAATTGTATACTGGTCAAAACAACACCTGTCAAAATAACCAATTTGTTATTGGTTGGTATACCCTTAATTTCTGAGCGGAAACTACAAGACAACAACAAACTTTTTTGAAGTCTGATAACAACCTTTATTCATCGTCTATCAAATATATATACTAATACATTTTACCTGTATAATCATACACAGCATTCAAGACATAAACTACTTGAAGTAAATCATAAAAGGAACAGATGCGAGCGCTTTAGAGCAATAATTGCACTGCAAATTATTGCAACAATCAAAGGCCAAATTTTTGTTTCGTTTCCTATACAATGGAATATCACAAAATAACAGTTTTTCTAGAGATTTCTTGTCGGCGAAACAAATCTATAGTTCTTATTCAAGATCAGACTGACGAATCCTATATGCAACAATGAAACTTTCATGTACGAACTTGATATTAATCTAGAGCATAACTGCCCCATGGTTATAACATATTTTTTTCTAAACTAACAATAAAAACTAAAATAAAATACTCTTAAAATTATCACATCCATTTAAATTACTTAGCCAACATTTTTTTTACTAAAGAACAAAAGACCATTTCAATTGCCTAAAACAAACAAATCAAGGGATAAAAAAGTTAAACGGTATTAAAAAATTTACTACTTAAGCCATACTTCTTTTTTTGAACTACTGTTCGGAGCTGATTGAGAGCTTAGAGTCCCTCTCGGCGAATTGTCGGGTGTTCTAGATGGCTTTCTAGGGGCTTTTGGCTTACTTAGGTACCATCTTGTGTGTCTCAAAACAAAACCAACAACTCTTAGAAGATGCGTTAGGTTTCCAATGAGGCAGAACTTCTAATTCTAACTGATAAGCGCATGCAAGTGTTCAGTCTTCAAAGTCTAAAATTTTAATTAGAAATTAAACTAAACTCAATATCAGTTTTGCTTTAAATAGTTATAACTACTCAATATCTACATTATGCTGCGTGCAAACCAACACCACTCCCTAAGATAAGCTCAGTCGTTCGAAAGTGTCCCCTGATCAATTTACAATGGTCGGTTGCTTACAGACAAGCAAGAAACCGCTTAGAGACACTATCTCCTTTGTAAACATCTCTAATATTGAGTTGGAAGAAAATTTCTCTGTCCACAAAAGTTGACTTAGGTGTTAAAGAAACAGCTTACATAGCCTCTTAAGAAAAAAAGGCGCAATCCGCAAGACGGTTGGTGTTTGTTTAAACGAGCGGACGAAACAGTTTGGATCTCAACTTACCTTGAAATGCTTCTTTAACGACCTCCGGACCTCTAATTTCCAGCCAAGTCAGCACCATTTTCGTTACCGTTTTCTTTATTGTCTTTAGTCAGCCTCCAACTTGCCATTAACTTATGTTAAAACGCAATATCCAGCCTAACAAGACAGTATAACCTAAAGGTCAACCGTCTGCAAAGGAACGTGACTAAACATGACGCTGAGAAATTTGAAACTGCTTCGAAAGAGCCAATCAACATGAGACACCCACTGGTTCAGGAATGTACAATGTAAACGGCCAAAAAGCAAAATTATGAACAATACCTTATTTATACACTGATCTGTGACATTTTTAAGTTTTGTTCGACGTCTGTTTTCGGATTTCTTATCTCACATGATAGCTATACACCGTAATGACCCCTTATAATATCAAAAACGTTAGATTTGAAACCTTTCACAAGCGTTGTGTTTAAGGCAATAGAATCAACCGCTTCTCACGATTCCTACAGCAATTTAGAAATCATCGCCACCTTGCCCGGCACATTTTGCTGTCCCGGGTTCTTAATTTGGGTTCATATGTCGTTATCAATTATGTTTTTATAGTGTATTTGCGAGATTATGTTTATTGCTTATACCAACAGAAATGGTATATTTGACCAATTGCATTTGGTTGGAAAATCAACTAATGAAGTATTGTTACAATAACCAAATTTTAATGGTCATTCATTTCTGACGGGTTTGTTGTTTTGACCAACATAATTATATTGGTAAAACTGACCAATTGCATTTGGTTCAAAATTCAACTAATTAATAATTGGTTACAATAACCAAAGTTTAATGGTCATTCAATTCTGACTGGTTTGTTGTTTTGACCAATATATATTGGTAAAATTGACCAGTTTCATTTGGTTTAAAATTCAACTAGACTGTTTGGTTACAACAACCAAAGTTTAATGGTCCTTCAATTCTGACTGGTTTGTTGTTTTGACCAACATATATTGGTAAAATTGACCAATTTCATTTGGTTCAAAATTCAACTAATTTATTATTGGTTACAAGAACCAAAGTTTAATGGTCATTCAAATTTGACCAAAAACAAAATGGTCACTATGACCATTTTCTATTGGTTTATTTGACCATTTATTTTTGGTTTCAATTTTGACCAATTATTTATTAGTTCAAGTGACCAATTAAAATTGGTTATAACCAATTTAATTTGGTCATTTTAATCAGCCAGTTTTTACAGTGCAAACTGTAGGCTTGGTAGGAATATCTAGAAGTTGTCCCTGGTAAATGAGGCCTGACCATGTTTTGCAATAGCATTTCTTGACATAACAGCGCTTTCAATAGTAACCTTGAGATTCGTAAATTGAGAAACAGAATAAGTATTAGGAGGAATACTAGACGCGGAAGACCCTCTAGAACGTCCAAAATATGCCCTTTACGCAACATTTCAACATTTTCTTTTCTTTGGTCAACTTAACTAACTTAATTGCAAAACGAAATCTCGCTTATCGTCAGCAATGGACATCTCCTTATTCCTCTGTAACGAAATCCCAACCATGCAAATCTTCTAGCAAAATATGAGTTTTCTTAAATTAACAAGTTCCGCACCTTCATCGAGACTGAGCTTACAAGTACACTTCCACGGCCTTACCGCAAACTAGAGCATCACTAACAGCTTCGAAATAGGCTTCATAGTTGTCCTTGGTAGATAAACCGATCTTCACAGCCTTTTGAACGAAACAAATGACGAGGTTCAAACTTAAACCAGGCCTTCTTAACTTCTTCGAAGACACTTACTTTGTTCTGTTGCTTCATCTCCTGACGAACCAGAGAACAAACTATGCAGATAGGAATGATTTGAAATCTTCAAAAGGCATGGAGCTGACGAGCCAAACGGGGAAACCAAACTTCGACCGGATTAGAACTTGTGGCCGTAGAATTAAACTGAACTTCCATCTTGTCAAAATCTTTCGAAACTGATCACAAGAAAGGTGTAGATGTCATCAAGCGAGGGAACGAGCGTAGAAATGAAGCACTATTTATTGGAAAGCATAATTTTCCAAAGAAAGAAAACGCCTGCGTTTAAAAATGGCGGTCTGATCTTGTCACAGGCAACCCCGGGCAGGCAATATATTAAAAACAGCACAGGCGGCCAACTCAAACAACTCGAGATAAGTGACGTTATTCAAATTAGATTTCCAACGGTCGCTCTAGATCTGAGTCTAAACTGAGTTTGAAAAATAACCAGAATTGTTTCATTTTTTGACAAATGCTACCCAGAATGAATGATAAAGATGATTAAAGGAAAATATTTTGCTTACCTAATTAAATTGTGGTATTGGTCGCCATTTAGATAGGTTTTGAGGCGGGCGTCTGTCGTGCAATCCTCACGCGGCTTTGTAAATGTATCACTACATAGTAGTGCTAGTGAGCGAAATTTACTTTTAGTTCTTCCAACACAGAAGCATTATAGATATCAGAAAATTAACTTACAAACACAGCACGAAATAGCATGACGTTTCCGCAGACCGGAAGCTCGACGGAAACTCGAAACCTATCGTTTCCGTCACGTTTCCGACAACAGAAACATGGTAGAGCCAATTCACTAATTTTTGTCATGTTTCCGTTATGTTTCCGTCAACGGAAACTTAAATGGAAGTTTTTTTCGCGTTTCCGTCACAATTAAGGTTTCTGGAAACCTGTTGATTTTGGTTTGTGCAAACAAAAGAAAGCAGAGAGCAACTTTTTATCGTCTCTGGATCGAACTTCCTGACTTAGTTTTTGGCAAAATCCATTTTTAAGTCATTGTTAAACTTAACCAGTTAACTCGAATCTCGAGTGAGTAAATATAAATAAACTCTTTCAATATCTATACTAGTTTATTGTGGCGGCCCACTGCTGACGATGGTCATCAAAGTTAAGAGTTTTCAAGAAGCTTTATAGTTAAATTTTTATATGAATTTGTGAAAAAGTATTGGCTGTTGAAGTCTTAACTTATGTAGAGACATTTAAAGCTTAATAGTTTCATTTTTATGACATTTGCGAAAAAGCGTTTGCTATCAGTTACAGTTTTGACTTTCGTGTATATAGAGTTATTTGAATCTTTATAGTTTAATTTATTATTATTTAAGAAAACGCATTTGCTGTCACAGTGTTATTTTTTGTTCGAAGGAAATAAAGTGTTTTCATTTGAAACCGTACGTTATTTGAATACATTACAGAGGAAGTTTCGTGCTTTGCTTGCGAAAGACCAAAAGCAGCAAAATTTTGGTGTCGAAATCGTGGGGCATATCGGGGTTTGTTAATTTGTTTAAAACGATTACAGCAAAAACTGTGGCCTACACGCAAGTTAAAACGAAGGACGCTTCTTTAGAGAGCAAGAAAAGTACTTTTCCTAAGAAAAACTGCAGTTAGAACTGATGAAAATGAGTCACAAACCATTACGAAAACGTATGTTTTCGCAAATCTGTGCCAGAAAAATCGTCCAAACTCATACACGGAAACGTGACGGATCCACGTGGATAAGTGGTCCGGTTCCGATGGTGCCGGTACAATGGAAACACAAAGAACCATAACAATTCCGTTGACGGGAACACAAGTTTCGTGTAACGGAAACATAAGTATCGGTCAGGTAACCGCAATGATTCCGCGTGCGGAATTATTATTATTATTATTATTATTATTATTATTGTTATTATTATTATAACTAATATGCTTATATTACGCGCTTTCCATACAATGATCAAGCGCGCATTACAAATGACAAGTTAAATTTAAAATCTTAAAAACCAAGTATATAGTAATTAAAACGCAAAAATAAAAGTTGAAACATATCAATATTAAAAAGCCATTTAAAAAAGATGTGTCTTAAGCAGCCTTTTTAAAGTCTCTAAGTTTGACGTATTGCGTAGTGTTTCTGGTAGTGCGTTCCACAAAGCAGTTTGCAAAGTTTTGCAAGTAATCTGATCTAGGTGAATATATGTCAAACTATTTTGTTCTTTTAACAATGCATATAATTTATTCTGTGCGCTGTGGAAAAGACTCTTGCAACATATCAAATTCTTCCTAGTAAGTCGAAATACCGTAACACGACAAAACCAAGCCGCCGTCATTCGAAAACCAAAACTTCAACAAATCTGGGTTTATCGGGAAATGAAAAGCGCAGGGTCTCTTTCAGTCTCGTGCAAGCTGTGTGAGGGTTGCACGACAAAAACCCGTCACAAACCCATCTAAATGACGACAAATATCACGATTTAAACAAGGTAAGCAAAATACATTTATTTACCGTCTTTATCGTGTATACTGGATGGCATCTGTCAAAAAAAGAACAATTCTGGTCGGTTTTTAAACCCAGTTTGAACTCAGATCTAGAGCGAAATCTAATTCGAATGACGTCAATCACTTCAATCGCCCGCGAAATTCTGTTTGTCCATATTACGACCCACAACTGCTTTCTGTATTTTAAATATTTTCGTTCTTTATCGAAAAAATTGCTTCGTGGCCGCTGTTCGCTCCAGAGTTCAGTGGCAAATCGGGCTAGCGCTTTGTTTTTGCACAAGCTTACCACACTCAGTGTGTGTTTCCGTTCGGTTGAGCTCTCATGCGATTTGTCAGTAACCCGCATAGAATTCGTTCTCGTAATGTTCTCCTGCATTACATATGCTAAATAAAGATCGCAGTAAACGATCATTGCTGTGCTGTGTTCATATTCAGAGCTTTTCGAATTAGCTAATTGGGATTTCATTGGAGTTTTAAGAAAGTTTTTTGGAATCGGGCTGCGAGGGGACCTAGCTGCAGGTTACTGACAAACCGCAACAGAGCTCAACTGAACGGAAACATACACATAAGCCAGTGGTATTATATTGGCATTCACAATAAAAAACTATTATAGCATAGAAATTGAAACTTTGTAGGAATATTTATTCTTAGACATAGAAATTGAAAGTACATACAAACTAAAACCATCTTGAACAATGAAAAACAGTGAATCGCACTCGCACTCGTAACAAAAACAGGATGAATACAGTTTAGTTCTTAATTTGACAAACCCTGTCAACTAAGACACCGCTTAAGACAATGTTTACATGATACCGGATCGAGAATCGTTCCGGTACGAGTTCATCTCGGTTCTATACAAATCGCTTCATGATAAATCAAAAGTTTTCATACCGGAATGGTTCGATTCGGTATGAAGATAGCCTTAACATGGGCGATATTGGGCCATAAATGTTAGTAAAATTTTGAAGACCAAAAATGCCTGTTTTTTTTGGAAAATGTTCAAAAATCTACATGCTACAACTGAGAAGAAAGCCAATTTAATACTCTTTTCGTGATATAATTTTTATTTCAGTTTGTTATTTTCTGTTTTTGAGAATGACACGTTTCTAACGGTCACTGAAGACCAGCGTTTAGGCCCCCCACCCTCCCTAAAATAGAAAAACCGCCATTTCTCCGCGAATTTTCAATAAAAAGAAAAAAAAAATTCAGCGCCGAAAATAACTCACTAAGGGGTATGTTTTGGCATAATTAGAAAAATTTCGAATTTTTTGACCCTAATCGCCTAAGTTGATAATTACTGAGAATCGCTCTTAATACTGAGTTAGTGCTCCCAAGGATTTCCTAGGGCAGGCTTCACTTAAGTTTTTTTTATGTCCTTTGTACTTTTTATACCGAGTTAGTGTTCCCAGGAAGTTCTTAATTTGACAAACCCTGTCAACTAAGACACCGCTTAAGACAATGTTTACATGATACCGGATCGAGAATCGTTCCGGTACGAGTTCATCTCGGTTCTATACAAATCGCTTCATGATAAATCAAAAGTTTTCATACCGGAATGGTTCGATTCGGTATGAAGATAGCCTTAACATGGGCGATATTGGGCCATAAATGTTAGTAAAATTTTGAAGACCAAAAATGCCTGTTTTTTTTGGAAAATGTTCAAAAATCTACATGCTACAACTGAGAAGAAAGCCAATTTAATACTCTTTTCGTGATATAATTTTTATTTCAGTTTGTTATTTTCTGTTTTTGAGAATGACACGTTTCTAACGGTCACTGAAGACCAGCGTTTAGGCCCCCCACCCTCCCTAAAATAGAAAAACCGCCATTTCTCCGCGAATTTTCAATAAAAAGAAAAAAAAAATTCAGCGCCGAAAATAACTCACTAAGGGGTATGTTTTGGCATAATTAGAAAAATTTCGAATTTTTTGACCCTAATCGCCTAAGTTGATAATTACTGAGAATCGCTCTTAATACTGAGTTAGTGCTCCCAAGGATTTCCTAGGGCAGGCTTCACTTAAGTTTTTTTTATGTCCTTTGTACTTTTTATACCGAGTTAGTGTTCCCAGGAATTTCCTAAGTCAGGCTTCTTGGCAGTTTTTCTAAGTTGGTTGTTTTGTTTATACTGAATTAGTGTTCCCAGGAATTTCCTAGGGCAGGCTTCACGGCAGTTTTTCTAAGTCCTCTGTACTGTTTATACTCAGTTTTCATGCCAAATTTCATCGATTTACTTTACTTTATTGTTGAGATATCGGTGAAGCGATTTGAGTTACGCAACAGTGAGTCACGTATTTGAGGGGTCAAAGTAATGCAATATTTGGATCATGTGTACTATAGCCCATGTCGGCCGACATATCAAAGTATCAGTTGAGTGTCGACCGAGTGTCGCCCGGTATATCGACCGATATGCCGACCGATACTCGACCCATACTCGACCGATAGTCGGTCGATACTCCACCGATACTTGGTCGATACTCGACCGATATTCGGTCGATACTCGGTCGACATATCGGTCGAGTGTCGATCGATACATCGGTGGGACGTATATGCAACACGTTGATAGAGTATCAGCCGAGTGTCGGCGATATATCGGTGGAGTATCGGTAGTTTTCTCAATCGATGTAGTGTCGTTATTTTACAGCAGAGTTTATGGTCTTGGTTGATTAATCCCTTCCAAATACCAATTATTTTTGGCTTTAATAACAACAGTCAGAGTTAGTATTCTCTAACTTCTTAGTACTCGTGTATGTACCTTGTAGAAATCTGTGAGGATGCAAAAAAAAAAAATAGTTTCACAAGTTTTATGTAGCCTGGATTGGTATAATTATTGCATAATGATTTGGGTTGATTTTTATACTTACTGCAGAATACAACCAGAGCTCTGAGAGAAACTGTGTTTGATCACTATTTATTTCATACAGTTTCAAATCATTAAAGTCCTGCAAAAAACATAACAACTGAAAAATAAAACGATATTGTATGTTTAATCATTTCATATTTTCCTCCCTTATCCATCAATAGTAGTAATCTGGGTCGGTATGGGTCAAATACTGAGCGCTGATTGGTCGAAAGGGTTTGGGCTGGAAACGGTTAGCCAATGAGAATCGAAATGACGTCATGGTGGGATGACGTCACGATGATGCAAATGAGGAAGTATAAAAACGAGGAAACCGGAAGAAGAGGTCAGTGGGAAGGAGACGCGCAACGGAGTAAGACTTAAAAAAGTATATCTTTTGTTGAACACTATATTTTGGGGGAGAAAATTTTTGAACAAGAAAAAAAGGGAAGTCTCTTTGGGAGGGGCACCCTATGAAAGAATTACTCGTGTTGGTGTCATTCAACGTTGTTTTTAATAGAGAAAAACTAGGTAAATAAAACTAACTTAGTCTAGGGTCCAACTATTTTATTATAAGGTCCAAAACTACGAAGACTAACTTATTTTTATAGACAACAACTAAGTTTTGAACACAAAGTTTTACCAAATGCGTAAACTAATTAAAGTATCTATATATATAAAACTAGGTACATCAAAGTGTTGAGGTCCCTATAGACAGTAAAGTATAATACAATGTTGAGAGGTCCCTTTTCCTCCGAGTGTTCTTCACACCCTGCCCCATCCGCAAGTGGGCAGGTCATAAAATATAAATATATACGATAAAAGTTTTAGAGGTCCTCCTCCGAGTCACTGCCCGCTAATTCGGCAAGCATATGGGCATAGTTAAGGTCTTGTTTCGTAAGAATTATGTCCTCCTCGACCGAATACCCGTAAGGATAACTTTGCTACGTGTCTGGGTCCAGCACTCGTTTCGAAAAGACCAACTTCAAATTTTTTGTCAAGGGCTCCGTCTCGATAGCATAAGGTTTCGACAACCGCTTGATTTTGTGATCCTGTCGGACGGGGACGGTACGGGGGCGATCTTGGTGGGTGCGGACTTCGTCCCAAATGTTCTGACGAAGGATCTCGTAGTTCAACTGCTGGTGCCCCTCGTAGTTCAAGGAGAAGCAGCTCACCTTGCACTCAACTTGCCCTTGGGCGGTGACGTACCCGCAGTTCTTCGGGCCAGCCGAACAGAACTCGGTGATGTGGTCGCCCCCACCCAACTCGTCTTTAAAGTCCCCCAAGTATTCCCCCGTTGGGGGTTTGGCTTGACCAGGTCGGATCGTGAAGAGGACCGAGTCCGTGTCGGAGTAGAGGACTCGGTCTTGTAGAAAGTCCAAGGACTCTTACAACTTTAGACGGGCCCAACAGGTGGTAAAAGCAGCCACGAAGATGTTAAGGTTGGGGGCTACGGCTCCTCCTGATCCTTCATCCTGTATTGGATCTCGAGACAATCGTCCCCGACGTGATAAGCGTCTCGAAGATCGTAGCAGTCTTGTTGAAGGAACGCTTGAAGAGCCGGGGCGTTGTGGAACTGCTGGATCTGGGTCTTGCTGGTCCGCTGTCCAAACTTCCTCCACAACGAGTTGAGCATCAGCTTGGCCACCATTCTCAAACCAGGGTTCTTCCCGATCTTGGTAGGGTCGAGACGGATGTCCTCGTGCTCGTCAAAGTTGGCCACGTACTTTTGTTTGGACTCGGACCCGAAGGCCAGTCGCTCGCTTCCACTTTGTTTTTGAGCCACGTGTTGACGCAGTCGGCAAACAAACCCGGTTTGGTATGGAGAAAGTACCAGACTTCGTGGATGTGGAGGATCTCGTAGCCTTCCTCGACGGCTTTCTTCAGATGTTATATTTTTAAGATGGCAGGGTTTGCACCATGCGTTAAAAATGTTCATCCTCTATTTAGTTGATCTTTAGGTGTTTTTAATTGACAATATAAGCTTTTTGGCTCTTCAGTGGTATCGGAAACCGGGAAACTTCTTCCTCTTGTGACAGTTAGAAACTAATTTGTTGTCGTTTATTGGATGCTTGGTCGTATGGATTTTGAAGACGGTTGAAGAAATACTGAAATTCTGCCTAAAAATTGACAGAATACTTCAAGAAAATTGACAAAATTCTCAGGAAACTTGGCTACAAATAATTGTTTCTCAACGAGCAGGTCATTTATTTACAAACTTTTTAAAAATAGTTAAGTTCGTCTATTTTTTTTAATGTGAAATTTGGGCAACAACACCTGCAAACATGTTTGCCAGAATTGTATTTATTCTTGTCTCTTTTTTTGCTGACTGGCCGAAGAGGCACAGTTCTGAAATCTCATTGGTTATTTTATTTTAATGTTTGTTTGTGAATGGCTGAAAAAAAGATACGATTTAGAGTTGAAAATAATGCGATTCAGGAATCAAAGCTGTGAGCCAATCAGATTGACTGTGAGTTCAAAATGGATGTAATAAAGAACGTTTATGGCTGTACAGGTTGATCAGGGCATTAAGGGCTGTAAAAGGTTGATAAGGACGTTAAGGGCTGTAAAGGGTTGTTAAGGGCATTAATGGCTGTACAGGTTGATCTTTTATTTATTTATTTATTTACAACAATATTTAGACAGAGGTGCCCAGTTCAGCAGAGCTGGTTTGAATGGGGCTCTG